>WURV02158868.1:0-15989 GCA_011762755.2 Epimenia babai | reverse complement strand
TAGTTTTACCTTGGATTTTTTATATTGGAAAACTACATAATTTTCTTAAATGTTGTATTTTCCACTGTGACACTATCCGATCTGTGTGGCTATTTTTTATTTATATTTTCGTTATCTGTGATCTTACTGTATATGTCTGATTTTGACTTATTTATTACCCAGTTTGATTTTTAATTATTTTCCGTTTTTTTAGTTAATCATGGTAACGATAAATTTGTAAAGTGTCTTCGATAGCCATGTGTTAAAAGGGCACTATAAATCAATAAAATTTCATTACATTTCATAATGACTCCTGGTGAAATTATAATAAAATTTCATTTCATTACGACTCCGGGTAAAATTCTGAACTATTCGTTTAAACAACATACACCATACAACATGAGTGATTCGTTGTAACACCCGATACATCCCGCGACTGTATCTGCGCCGCATCAACGCACCATCCCGTCTCACCCAGTGCGAGCCCAACGTCACCTCGTACTGCGTGTGGATCAACAACCTCGACCCGAACGTACCTCGTATCGCTTTCTTCTCAAATCGCGACATCGCCCGCGGCGAAGAGATCACCGTCGATTATAAAATGACAGGTGGGTCACGCTGCCCTGCGCGGGTACATCCGGGAAATCGGGTCAACCTTCTCGTTTATATATATCTCAGGGATGTAACAGGGCAATATTGTACGTGCGACTGGCATTAAATTATAACGTGGCACCAAAACCTCGCCTTATCCCTTTTTAACCCTTATTACACTGATATATGCATATTGCATTGCTATAGCAATACAGTTTTGTGACAACTGAGTCCTAAGGGTTAATGTGACCTGGATTTGTGGGTGAACATGGTGGCAACCATGTTTCAACAACGAAAGCGAAAGATCCATGCCACTAACAGCTGATTGCGATGACGCTGAACATGCTCTTGTTATTTTATCGCCACTAATCAATACCCCGAACAGTTAGATATCACTAAGACGATTTTCCCCCAAAATAATCCAAAAAGTAAAATTAAGATTACTCTTGTGTCCAGATTGAAGTTATTTATTAGATTTATGAATCGAGTATCATTATAATGGGCTGGTTGATTTTGTAATAAAGTTAGTACGTACATAAGAAAACATTTAAGAATCATTTTTGTCTCTATCATGAATTTATTCAGTAGATTTATTAATTGAAATAGTGAATAAGTAAGGATACTTGTGTGGGTCTTTCCAAACACACTGCACATAATGCTAAATAGCAGTAACCATAATCTGGCATTGTTCAATAAACGTAGGAGACACAGTTGCATGGACAATTTGCAAAGAATTATAATTTATTATGGAAAGAATATACATAGTGCAGATGACCCGTACTTGAGTAAATCTGTTCCAAAGATTCAACCGAAATTCTTGCTGACCATAAAGAATAAATACTATCAAATTACTGTGTAATTATTTTAATGAAGTTAAACTTTTTGATCTTGAAAAGTGTGTACATCTTTTGATGCCTCCAGTATGTTACCTACCAGCCTCCGATCCAGTGGATACACTGATTTGATTAAGTATCTGAGAGTTGATTTTGCCTTCAAGTCTTTCACTCTTTTATCACCTTATCACTTTGTCATTTTATCATATTATCATTCTAATATGTTTTCTCATATCATAAACATATATGACTAAATACAGGCATCGTATAGTCTTTTATCACCTTATCACTTTATCATTTTATCGTATTATTATTCCAATATGTTGTCTCATATTATTTCATCGTTTCAATTCATTCGTTATATAACAACGAACTATCGCTGTAGATTAGTGTAATTTGCATAAATCACGTTTAAAATCTTTAATATGCATTGACGTAATTTGTTTTCGTATAGCATCTACCCATCAAATAACGCGATCAAAAATAAAAGCATAATTTATTATCACTGTTAGTTTCCCAACTCACAGATTTACGTCCGTCATATTTCCGTAAGTTATCCATCCACTCGCGTTGTTATTGCAGGTGATACGACCAATTCAGGAAATGTCGCCAACAGGATGCTGTGTCAGTGTGGCTCATCCAGATGTCGTGGATACCTTTTCTAAAATCGTACCTTGTTATCATCCACGTTCTTCCACGTTGTAAAGATTCGCTTCGTTTTAATAATCGGTTTCAGTTTCTCGCTTAATTTCTGTCAGCAATCTTTTTTACAAGTCGGAGAATTTTATTGACTTAATTAGTTATCATAGATACTATTTTGTTTTTTATCATTACCTTACTGTTGAACAATTTTATCAGATGGCCATTATTTCTATATTTCTATTTACGGATATCTGTGATGAAGACTAACTACTCGGGGCAGTTGCGTAGTGGTTAGAGCGTCTGACTTTGAAACCAGACGACCCTGGTTCAATTCACCCACTAGCCAGTATACCACCTGTGGCGTTTTTCAGACAAAAAGCACCTTAAACCCCTGTATTCATGGGGGTCTGGGTAGCACTTGCAGGGGGAAGGGTCTGTTACGGCTCTTTCCTTCTGACGTAGCTGTGCCTCAGATGCTCTACGGATGGTCTCTGTCGCTAACCTCCCCGCTATGTCGTCATCCCATTGTAAATAACCATTAACTATCATAGACTTATCAGAGCGTGCGACATACGTAGCCAGTCTGTAGACCACACCAGTGGCATGAAGCGTCAGTCATCTGTCCAGATTCGGTTGGCTTTCCACAGTAGATTTGTCCTCCCCCACCCCTCATAAATCAGGCTAATTGGTTTGTCACGATAACCACATGGGCTAGCATTGTAAAGGGCCTTGAATGGCCTACGCAATGATTACTCAGGTGCTCGGTCTATTTCTAATTAACTCGAGGTTAACTGCTACATATCTAGATAGAAAATAACTGCAATAACGTCCTATTTCATTGTTCCTTGAATTAGCAAAAACTGATGAATGTTTAATTATTGTCTATTCCAAGATTGTTGTTTCAATAATACACTACATTAAATACTCCGTTATTATCATTTCCTATATTTTATCGCCATTGTACTACCTCGTCGCAAAATCTGCATGGAATTTTTAGATTTCTCAATTGGTTTTCCTTAGGGTTCGGCTTAATTTTAAAAATCGTAATTACGTCACTTGGTAGGGAGCAGTTAACGTAGTGGTTAGAGCATTAGACTTTGAATCCAAGGGTCCCTGGTTCAATTACCGCTCTAACCAGTATAGTAGCCGTGGCTTTTTTGGGCCGAAAGCGCCTTAAACCCCTGTACCCATGTGGGTCTGGGTAACCCTTGCAGTGTGGCTCTGTAAGGGTTTTGCTCGATGTGCGCCAGAGGCTCTATATACGGTCTCTATGCCTACGCTTACCTTTCCGCTATGTCATCATCTCATTATAAATAACCATTGATCTCCCATAGACTTAGCGGAGTATGCGTCATATGTAGCCAGTATGTAGACATCTGGAACTAGTGGCATGAGTGAAAAAGGCTCATTTGTGTGCCCAGACTCGGTGGGTTTTTCACACTAGGTGTTTTTACCCTTTATGCTGAGTGGGGCTAATCAAATTGTCATGTTAACTACATTAATAGGCTAGCTTTGTAAAGGGCAAAGGATGGCCCACACAACGATTACCTTGGTAGACAGCCTATACACATATACGTTACTTGGTTGCAGAATGTGTTTGTATTTTTTTTCTTCGTATTTTGTATTATCTGAAGGTTTTTGTAATTTCTGTTAATTTTATGAATTACGTAGCTTGGTTGCGTGAATTTTGTGAATTTTAAATTTCTCCATTACGTTCTACCCGTGCATGACGAATGAATGAGTGAGTGAAATTATGGAGTACATTTAGTGACATATTTAAAAATACGCTTAGTTCGACTTGACCTTCGCCAAATCACTAGGGCTAAGTATTAATCCTTAGACATTTTAGCCTCACTTTGTTATTTAAACATCTATTAAATGACATGAATATAATATATGTTTTGCTTTATTTCCTAGTATTGTAGGTCGTGATACCTTGTGTCAAAGGGGGCAGTTGGGGTATTGGTGACGTCGTTGCACTTGAATTCAGAATCAGGTCTCAGCTAATTAGCAAGCAAAACATATGAGCCTAAAATCCTCCATCTACGGGGGTCTGCTTAGCCGTTCACTGTGGTTCTGTAAGAGAATCTCCCCTCTGATGTGGCTGTATTTCAGATGCTCTCTGAAGGATCTATAAGGCACTTATATCCCAGTTACCTTGCCTTATCGTCTATAATCATCAACTATTACACACACAGCGGAGTGTGTAACATGTCCGTCTGTAGGCGTTTGGCACCGTGAATGGACAATGGTCAGCTGTTTGCTCTCAGACTCAAGGTTCCCCCCACCCACTAATATGTGAGGTTTAAGAGATTAAGTCAACCGCAGAGGCTACAATGGCCTGAACAGTGATCACATGAATCGGCCTTTTTGTAACTGACAAACTAGACATTGTATGCACTGCTAATATATCTAATAAGGTATCACAAGGTATTTTTCGATACCGGCCCCGTCATCATGTATAAAATATTTATGTGACGCACCTGCGCGACGTCGGTTATGTCGTTTATTAACGACAGAACTTTCATCACAAGGCGGTGGGAAATTAAAGACACACCTGTCAACCAAAATACGTAATGTCACAATAGTTGAATAACTCAATCACCGTCTGAGAAGCACCAAATGTGAAGAGTACTTTTGCTGACTTAATCATCAATTGAACTTTCCTCGTCTATGAAGCGCCCCTTTGAACTCTCGCCTCCTATTCGTTGGTTCCATTCATTAACATTCCCTTATACATTCTCCCACTCTACTTCTCTTTACTCCTGTTCTTCCACATGGATATGTACACTGCGTATCACTAGACAGTGTAATTTGTTCATTTACAGCCTGTAGTGGTAGTAGAGCATTAAGTTACATGTAGTGTAACAGTGTGGTTTCCACAGTGTGGTTTTTTGGCTTCGTCAGTTAATAGGCGTATCACTACTTTGTGGATTACTTATTTACAACTTGAAGGAAGTTGTACAAATATTTTGTCTTATCAGCAGACATGTCAAACAGTCAATAAATTGGATCAACAAGCTTTATGCCAAATCTGGGCAAATTCAGAAAGTAGCCTTACTTGATACTATCTAGGAATTGTATTTAAATTGGAATTGTAACTGAAATCAGCTAATCTGCTCTTTGCCCATGATGGCGAGCAATGATGTTAACTAATCATTGTAACCCTGGCAACGTGGTTTCTGCGTGCTATTAGTGATTACGATTTTATTTTTACAACTATTATTGGCACAATTAATCAGTTTGTAGAATTGTATCGACTAGAAATTAAGCATTGATTAATATCTTTCAGAGTTTTCATAAAATTACTTAGCTTTACGTAGGGGGTCAGAGATAATGTATTTCCCAGCCTCAATGTGTCCATATCATATAAAAGTTGACAGCGTAACTACTATTTTTATCCAATAATAACGAAAGGTCGGTCTGGTGAAAGCCGCTCTGTGATTTTTATCTAGACTTTCTGTTGTGCGATCGTTTAGGACATCATTTTAATAATAAGTAAGGTTGCCGTGTAACCTCCACTTTTCGTATCATCTTAATACACTGATTCACTGTTAGTTAAATAATCCTTATTATTAGACAATTTTTGGACTTCTTGCACAACCCGGACCATTCATTCCTAATGCCGAATGTTTTTTTTTGTTTCAGAAGAGTGTTTTCCACGCCTCTTTCATTTTATCTTAATACTTGAATGAGTGTTTTAAAGCTTGTTTAACCTCTTTTACATCGGCGTGTTTGGAGGCCTCTCGGACTTTATGTTTATATTTTTCTTCAAGATATTTATATTCACGCATCTTAAGTGTTTCGTTTGTTCGACATTTCCATTCTTTCTTTGTTTTTTTGCAAGATTCTGGTGAGCGTCATGAGCATCTTCGGCCTCTTGTTTTTGTTTTAGTTAACGTAAGATTGTCTACAAAGTCTATCAATTCATGGAATTTACTAATTTTATTCAGTTTCATCTATGTTCCCTTCGCTGCACATAGTGAAATCGAATTACCTTAAGATTGGAATCCCTATTTTTCCGAGTGTCCTGTCTATTATCAAGAATAACGGGCTATATCCTTATTTAAACTGACTGATACAATCTTAATATTCAAGTTATACGCTTGGGACTCGACAGAAAAGAAAGGCTGGCGGACAAGATGAATAAAAATCTGTTTTTATATATTACCGATTATCACAAATATCAAAAATACCCTCGCCGCAAAATATTTCCTTTACTGCAGTATTCAAAGTATTCAATTAGTTATAGTAAAATAAAATTAAGTCTAAATTTCCTAACTGCCCGCGTGTTAAAATCTATTCATTACAACATTTAGATACGTATTTTTCTCAACACTGTAATGACGTCGTACTGATCGATTTTTAAGTATTACCCATTGTGAAGGTTGTAGATTTTGTAGCGCAGGCAATTATGGTCGCCATGTCTTTTCTAAGTAATGTATATAAATATAATTATCTAATGAAACCAATTATGTTTAGTCATCGTATGGAACTAAATATCGTAAGCATCTCGCCAGTAACAATGCCGTATTGATTATGTCAGTCCTCATATGAGACACAACGAACCAGTGTATGCTGTGTGGTTGTCGCTGGAGGACACCTTTCAACAACGTCATCATCGAAGTGTTGCGGAAGCGATATTTTTCTAACGTACCTGCTCTCCCAAAGTACGCTTCCAGGCAAAAAATTAGTTTTTGTATTTTTATTCAATTTTGTATATTATTTCATTAAATTCAATTAGTACATAATATTATTTTATTGTTCAAACATACTATAGTGTCTATTTTCTAAATTATAAAATGGTCTTCTTGCCTCACTTCTAACGCGCGGTTCTCTTAGTCACTATGTCAGACAAACATTTGCACTGAGAAATACCAATGTCGCTCCACTCATTTTGCCCAGTTTGCCCCTGTTTATCCGAAGCGCCCAAATTTTCTCCCGGCCAACTTACCCTTTTTGATAGTCAAAATGTTTTCGATGGGTTTCGGATCTAGTGATTGGCCAGGCGAAAACATAACTGTTAGTCCCTTCCACTCAAACCATGGCTTTGTGGATGTCGCTGTGTGCGCAGGTGTATTATCTTCAGAAATATGACTTCCTGTCTCACCATGGCGCAACTGATCGAAGTCCTCCCTTGCGCAAGATTTAGGGTATTCCTTGGCGTTAACAGATTTCTCAGATCGCCCCTACTGACCAACACCTGCTGCAGAGACTAACCCTCAGACAATGATTCCTCCTCCATAATTCTTTACTAATGTACACAGACACTGCAAATTGAATCCTTTATTAGGCCTTCCACGACACCAATCTTTAGGATCAGTACATAATTCAAAACCTGTCTTATCAAAGTCCATACATGAAAATAATATATACATATGAAACAATCATCACAATGATATGTCAAGAAGATATGTGATAGTAAGTTCTTTTCAAGATGTTATCAATGTGTTTCTCTGTGATTATTGAAGGCTCATTTTTTGCCCAGGGGTGTACCTTTTTTGTAATAAAATATGCATGAAAGTGATATGAGCGTATCGGGGAACGTAACGGGTGGAGTGACATTTCCACCTTTCTGGCGGCCCGGAAGTTCGAATATACTACGGTATGACGACAGGATATATCAAAATATAGCAGTGAGAATCGATATTTACATTCGTCCGGTTGTGATTTTATTCGGAACTATGTGTAACATCCTCTCTCTAATTGTCCTTTCGAGCAAACATATCGGTACATTACCGACCTCGACGTACCTGATACCTTTGGCTGTAGCTGATACCGTCGTCTTGAACACTAACTTTTTAATTAGGAGGATAGAGCTGATAATGGATATAGAACCAATAACTGACAATAATCTACTGCTATGTAAGTTTTCTCAGTTCACCAAATACGTTCCTGCCCACCTGTCGGTCTGGCTCGTCATCGCTGTGACCGTGGAGCGAGTTGTAAGCGTGTTCGTCCCCATGAAAGCTCGTTTCATACGTCGTAGACACAGAATTATCGTCGTGTGCGCGATCACACTGGTTATATGCGCTGCTAATTTACCGGTAATGTGGTTTTATGGAATGTATGACGGTGGTGGAATCTTGTCATGTTGGTTTTCTAATAATTTTGTGAAACAATTAAATATAGTCAAGTCGACCGACCTCGCTTTATATAGCGCAGGACCGGCGCTAGTTATCGTTGCGAGTAATACTCTTATAGTTACCAAATTACTCTCGGAGAGAAGACGCGTAGACGAAATGTGCGCCACGACTAAAGATGAACGCGCTTCTGGCAACCAACTGACGAGGTTGGCCGTGTTGCTTAGTTCTACCTTCCTCGTCTCCACATTACCCGAATGCCTATTCGGCGTTATTTTCCAACACACTAGTGGTACCCGCTTCTTCCCTATATGGGTGACGTTGCTGCACATTTTACGACAAACGAACCACGCGATGAATTTCGTTCTTTACTGTCTTTCGGGTTCTTCATTCAGAAACGCTACTAAGAAAATTTTCATATGTTCTTAACACAGGATAATAACCAGGAATATCCTATGCTGGGCAAGCCGCTCCATGGTTACACAGAACATGCCACAATCACCAACGACAGGGGGAAGTAATAGAAAATGAAAGAGCAAGGAAATCCGTCGCAGGGAAGACTACCAAAAACGGTCATAACTTTGACGTTAGAACCTAGCTAATTCATTGAGCACGTGATCGGACATTTGACATTTTATACTGTTTTGCATGATTTGATGGTAACTAAAAACATTGAAACAATTTCAAGACATTAGATTTCATGGATTGTTGGTTTTTTTTGGTAGAACCTACGAGCATCAAGGTTCGACGATATGTATATCCCGACATACCGGTAGCACCAAAACCTCGCCTTTTCCTTTTATATCACCAAAAATACCCTTCGAATTAAGTCCAATTATTCCTCCTATTGCACAATAGAACAAGCCATGTGTTGTTATTTTCCTTGTTTTAAATCAATCATTACGGAACGATGTTAGCTTGTAAGATGTCCGGAATAGTCTCAAATATCTTAGTATATTCACCTAGACCAAGTTCGAATAAACTGTGATTTTTAACCACTTTCTTCGAAGATAACTCTTCCGCTCTTCAAAACTGGAATTTTGCGCTGTCATCTCATGGCCCTTATGAATCATATAAATCATTTGATGAGAAATTTATCGAGGACACTCTAAACATTGTTTGCCCCGTTGAAAAAGTAAAATTCAAACATAAAAATTAAAGATAACCCTTGGATAACATCGGAGAAAAATAATAATTATTGTTAAATCAACGATTGTCAGCTCAAATAACACCACTGAACGAAAAGGGGTATAAACGCTATAAAAATAAATTATCTACATCAGTAATAAAAGCACAAAAGACTATAACACCAAGAAACTTCGCAAAGTTAATGACAACATGAAAGAAACGTGGAATGCGTTGAATTCTAGCATTCAAAAATCTCCTAATTGTAATTATTCAAGTATGTCCATAGTCAAATCTATCAGAGAATGATTACCGTACCGGTGCGTTATATTTTTGATTGATTGTTTAGATCTGGAATTGTAGATGATCTAAAAGCTGTAAAGATAATAGCATTGGTTAAGTCTGGAGACCAGTTTCACTATTACGACAATTGTCTAAAATTCTTGTAATTTTTTGTCATCAATCTCTCCCTGTCTTTCAGTAGATATTTGGTTATTAATACCCGTCAAATGTGTCATGGATTTCATATCATGTGTACGTTGATAATTAGTTTTATATTATAGTGTTTCAATACCATATTGTCTTGTAATTCACTGTGATTGATGTATAGTGGACATTAATTAATGCTTTAGTTCGGAATATTCTGTCGTTGAAGTTCTGCCTTAGAAATACATAGAGCTGTTTTAAAATTAAATAGATGAGTATATTTTGGGATACTTTGCGCATTTACCTCACTATTATTTTCATGAGGAAGTATTTTAGTATTATCTACTAATAATGTAATAAGAAGACTGATAGAATTAGTCAGATCTTTGACATTTTTAGTAATACGATATGTAAGTGTATGTTGCCGTGTTAGCCATACCTTACATACGTATAATGGCAACCCATTTTTGACAAACTAAAGATTAACGTGAGTTTTCCCGTATCCAATATAGTTTGTCAGTTCACCACTACCTGCATACCAACGTTATAAAGCTTGTATTAATCTTATATCGCTTAGTCAAAAATGTTTTAATTATATGAATATATATGAATCTAGTGTAATATAGCCTGTTTGTATGTATGTTGAAGTCAAAGATTTTACAAATTTTAGTGATGCTATACTCTGCCAGAAAAAAGGCTATGTTTTTTGATAGTGATTGATTTCTCCATAAACTTCTATAGCCCCGGCTTGCTGAATAGACTGCTATTGTTTCATCAGAGCTGCGCTTCTGATCTTAGCAATCAAGCGTCATACAAGGTCAGCAATTTCTCTAAGGACAGACTCACCATTGTGAAGTTTTTCATGCGAATAGCAGTGTGAACACTACGATCTTGCCCCTTACCAACTTCACTGTTAAATTTTATTAGCTATATCCTTTCATTCTCTGTAATTACTGCTACCAAATCAACATAGCTGGAGAGAAATGCGCAGTCTTTGATCGTTTCAAAGCACTGCCAAAAGAAATGTAGCCAACGCAGACCAGCTTGAACCATATGTGCCTTAACATAGGTGAAGTAAACGAGAGTGCACTACCTTTGATCAACTTTAACTGAAAGTAAACAATGTGGAGACACTGAATGTTTAAAAAGATCGCAAAATTTACAACAACGAATCAACGATCTCGAACAGTATTTACGGATTGACAATTTTATAGTAATAGACCTTGAGCCAAATACATATGTGTCAGCCGCCTTTACATCCAAGAACCGGACAACACCAATGCGTAGGATCAATACCTGCTCGAAAGAAATTGTTGCAAGTTTTTTGGGAAGCCAGATGTGAAGTTAGATCACAGTGACTTTAGTTCTTTGCACTTCCTCAAAGGCTAATATGAAATTGGGAAAGAGGACTTGTAAAATGCATCAACCGTCACAAAGATGGAAATACTTCCTGCTGGAAGACACAAACACAAATGCTATATTTAAATAAATAGAACAGAATCTCACGGTTACATATGTATTACAGATACGTATATTCTAAAATCTATCCTATAAATTCGACATTTTACAGTCAATATCTTGTGGATGTCCCTTTGAGTTGACTACAGCCATACATGGACGTGGCATCGATTCCACGAGTTTGGCACATTTCTCGCGAGAGATGGCCGTTCATGCTTCTTTCAAGCATTTTTTTCGAGTATTTTTTAGGTTTTTATGTTACTCATCTTTAACGCTTATCAATATATGTCCATAGATTCTCGATTGGGTTTGATTGCCGGTAAGATGGCAATGGCCAATAGGAAACTCCTCGAACATTATATTGAACCACGCCTTGACTCGCCTAACTGTGTTTCTCGTCATTGTACTGATGAAAGATCCACCTATACTAGTTACTGCCAGAATGTTTTTAGGAATTTTCACATAATTATTACTATGTCAAGAGAAAATTTTCACTTGTCACTAGCGGGCACAGACGTTAAATCACTAACTTTGTGTGTTGCCTTTCAATGCAATGAAATTGTCAGGCACATTGTACATAGATAATTCTCGTCCCATGCCACCATTATTTTGGACAAGATTATTTATAAATTTCTCTTAGGGGAAATTACTTGATCTTTTTTTTTGCCAAATAATATTTATTTACATGTGTGTATTGTAGATATTGTTTGTATTTGGTAATTAAATAAAAACCTCCTATCTTCCTTATTTCATCGATCGTCTCCCAGGGTTTTTGGAGACTATGTGGAGACTATAAATTTGGAACTATTTCCATGTAATATATTTGCATTGTCTCCACGTACCTACCAATAATCCAGTATATCCGTCTTTCTCTACTAACCAATCATATGTACAATATGTACCCTTATGCTTATCATTTATGACTATTTTTGCACTTTCTTTTAAATAATTCGATTTTATCAGTTTACCAGCGTAGGCCTATATCAACTTTTGACTTCCCGGGTGCTAGTCTTGTTTACTAACAAGGTTTTGCATTTAACAACAATTTTCGAATGATTTGTTTGTGCTTTATACATTTTTCCGTGATAAGTTATTGATTTGTATTTAAGATATTGACCCACTACTTTGTGTACACTTAGGAGCTTTTCTGTAATTGATTTCAACATGTCGGTGCAGACACGGGCAAATACATTCTTTTTGCTGCCAGACTCGTAACTTAAGTTTGCTCCCTTGGCCTCGTTTGTTTCTTAACGGATTCTATCGAAATGGCTAGCGATCTACCCTGACCTCTCTGAGAATGAGCTTTTTGTCAAAAAATCTCAACTTTAGTCTTTTTATTTTATAGATAATACGTTGTCAGCACATGACAACCTTACGTAAAACGAGTTATAATAAAACGTCTTTTTTTGATTGGCAAGCAGTTGAACTTTAGTTAATATTTTTATCATCTTTTGATACACAGTAAATCATTTATTGACGCGTGGCATTCTCGATGTTTGTACATCTAAAGTTTGGAATTTCTCTTTAATGTTATTATTACTTGAATTTCAAAGCTCTGAAGAAACTGGTATGAAAGGGTGAAGTTTTTGGTAAAAACAACAATTGCTAGAAATTACCTACCTTCGCTTAGATGGTGAGGCATAGACTACTACAGCCACATCCTCAGGGTAACTGAATTTTGGTAAAAATTATGCCATGATGCCAATGGAAGAAAACAGCATTATTCCATTAAAAGGTGTATAATATTAACAGGGTTATTCTATTCAGTGGTAGGATATTAAAAGGTTTCTATTGTATGAATAATTAGATGAATATTATGTATACAAGTTTCTGCCATGACGAATGATTGCCCTCAAAATGGAGCAGGATAATTACGTTCGATAAATAATGCTTTCACGAAGTTAGTTCAGGATAGAAGATGAAATGAATGAAATGTTATTGATGCATAGTGCCCTTTTAACGCACGGCTATCGCAGACACTCAACAAATTTACGGTTACTCTAACTAGAAATACAGTACAAAATCGAACTGGGTAATAAATGTTTCAAAAAATGAGACAGAAAGAGGGACAGACTAGTTACATGAACCGCTGCGGGGGACTAGCAGCCCACGTTACAATACGAGCTTTATTTGTTTTCCTTTAGTTATCTCTCTATGTTCAGTGTGCGTGTGTGTGTCTGCGTGTGTGCGTGCGCGTGTGTGTGTGTGGTATTCGGGAGTTTTTGCCTTCGGGTCGTTGATCTCTATCTTCCTGTCCTATGTAAAAACCTCCAAATATCTTTCATGGGGTATTAAGAAATGTCTGAACTATTTATCGATACAAGCGAGCCGAACCTGATGACAGACTGGAAATGTTCCTATATGGCAAAGGTTCCCCTTTGAGATTTGGACATGTAAAGAAAGCATCTATTAAGAGTACAATGTCCTGTGAGAATCGATGGATGAACTGTATTTTATGTCTACGTGAAAGACACAAAATTTAATTGAATCTGCCAACTGTTTTCACACAGTTTCAGCCTAGATTCGTGAGTTTTAACCAATCGGCTTCATGTTTCAAAACGTATTGGATGTTTGGTATGTTTTTGATTGAGCATTTAGCTCCGGAAACATGGCTCGAGTCCAACGATCATTTTATTACTTCCTGATTTAGATAGTTTGTCAGCTTGCTCGTTACCTGCAATATTATGATGTTCGGGGACCCGTTTAATGGTGAAATAGTTGAAGTCCGATATTGTGTCTATGGATGGCCTCAATACATTCACTCGTTTAGAGGTTCGCTTTGCCGTGGGACAATCCTTAATACTAGCTTGGCTGAGTGTGTTAATAGCAATTTTAGGTTGATATTATACTACGGTATAAATGTAACTGCCACGTGTAACAATAGTCTGCATCAATTTCTACCCGAAACACAGTGGCAAGGCCCGGTGGAATTAAATGAATAATAAATAAATATTAGGCATTTATATACAACCCCCTCCCCACTCCATGCTCACAGGGTGGTCCACGGTGGTGTGCGAATAGCAGCTAATATTAGAAAAGATGAAGTTGTTACAGTTACGATTTATCTAGTGTAAAAAGATATGACTTATGCATGGTTTTAAACATGTTAATGGAGACTATACTTCTCATTTCGATGGGCAAAGCGTTCCATATAGCGGGCCGGGCAATGCGAAAGCAGCACTTTCGAGTAGTGACTAGATGACATTCGTCAGCTGTCGCTAGACACTGAGAGGTAGACCGCAGAGAGCGACAGGGCACATAACCAGAAATCAGGAACATAACAGTGGCAATGGAAGTGGCCATTAAAGAATGTCATCGTAGTCTGAGATAATGATGCCACGTGAACTGGCATATTTGGCCTCTAGCTTGGTTCCATCAGTGTATCATGTTGCAGCGCTGTTTTCTATCGATTTTATCGATTCTACTTGCGTTACCTCCTCCGTCTTCTATTGTTGCGGTGAAATTCTTCCATCTTTGGCTCTATTAACGCTATCCCTAAACCGGATTATTGTGATCGAACAGCGTTAGTTCGTCCGTCTAATTCATACAACGACCTCCCGACCGAAAAAATCCTCGCGCTTCCTAAACACTCGCCGCCGTCATAAAATGCGGCAAACTGTCCGGGAGTTATCGCCCTTAGCGGCGCGTCTAACGAAACGCTCAGCAGATTACGGCCGCTGCGCTCAGCTCGGCAGTCGACGAGCGGGTTAACGTGTTGGAATTGAAACTTCGCGCGGAAACAACCGGACGTAGTGAATGCCGTCGGCGGTAAACGTATCCAGTGGGGCATTTCTGTCGTGAAGTGGTCCGTGTACAGAGCCGGATGGTGCGTCCCCGGTGCCTGGAACGCGTGATTGCGTTATATATAGCTAAGTTACTAACACAGTTTACACAAAGCATATTCCAACAATCGTTAACCCTTAGCATGCTGTTGTCACAGAACTGTATCGTAATAGTAATGTAATATACAGTTTTCAGTGTGGTTAGGGTTAATATTCCCAATGACCACGATATTCGCCCGACGTTATCAAGTACAGCTTCAATCAAAACATACCTAAGAATAGAATATTACTAGATAAATAATGGAAATTTGGTTCATGTGTACCTCATTATTTTGAGCCTCGTTATCAAACACACCAGACACGAGTAAACACACTAAGGAGGAGGATTAGGCCTGTACTGTTATAATAAGTCTAATCTATAATTATATACATCCAGTGTAATTGTGTGTGATGTAGAGATATTTTCTGTACTCGTGCAGAAATATTGCCGAAAAAATATACACAGAACATTACAATAACTATTTGCCCGTGATCAGGAGGTAAAGATCTAAGGTAAAGACATTTAAAGAAATTATAATATTTCTCACACTATAAAATACATAATATATAATAGTGAGATTATTAACACACAGGTAAGATTATCAGTACACCAATGTATGGTAGGGTCACCATTGCACCAATGTATGGTAGTGTTACCAGTATAACGAGGTATGGTAAGGTCATCAGTACACCAATGAATGGTAGGGTCACCATAACACCAATGTATGGTAGAATTGTCAGTAGTCTGATGTATGGTAGGGTAACCCGCACACCAACGTATGGTAGGGTAACAAGTACCCCGATGTATGGTAGGGTCATCAGTACCCCGATGTTTGGTAGGCTCACCAGTACCCCAATGTAAGGTAGGCTCACCAGTACCCCGATGTATGGTAGGCTCACCAGTACCCCGATGTATGGTAGGGTCATCAGTACCCCGATGTATGGTAGGGTCATCAGTACCCCGATGTATGGTAGGGTCATCAGTACCCCGATGTATGGTAGGGTCATCAGTACCCCGATGTATGGTAGGG
>WURV02158857.1:0-15990 GCA_011762755.2 Epimenia babai | reverse complement strand
TGTTGTGAAACGGGGTTGTGTTTTGTCATGCAGGGAGTGCAGGCGTCGTAGAGCCGAGATATACACCTTCTGATTGGACCGTTTCTCTGTATCCTGCGTTCGTTCGTGTGATCCAATGAGATGTCGAGCTCCGTTCTTGTACCGCCTCCACCGCCATCGTTCTTGTTGCCGTACGCGTTGTTATTCATAACGTTTCTGAAAAAAATGTACAATATATTACAGCGAAACATTCTTCAGTTGATATTGATTACGACATTTTGTAATGACGCGAAGCCAATTAATCTGGTGGTGGTTTTGTTTCCATATCTGTCTAACATGCTGCACGCGTGCGTAATTCGAATCTTGTTTCAAATATCGCTCACGTCTGTATGTAGACGTGATGTCACAGTGGCGTCGCGTAGCATCACAGGGCGTTGTTCGAAGTTGGCATCCTGCTCTCGTTTTACTTTCCAGACTGTATAAATAATCCTATCTACAAATCGATGGTATTTTCCGAAGTTTCAGGTGACTCCACGGTTTTGAGTAATACTCCATATGCGTTGGCCAACCAAAATAAAATGTCTATATAAAATATCCACTATACGTAGTAAAATTTAAGAAATCGCCACTGTTTAAGCCTGTAGCGCATGTAGAGAAGTTATTGTACTACATTATTATTTAAAAAATAAGAAAGTAACTGTTAGCATGAAGCAGGAAAATGACACAGCAAACGTAGTGTTAGGATGGGGGGGGGGGAATCGGAATTAGTTATAGTGTATTTAACAGATATCTTGTTTATTTACGATTTAAAACAATTTATTTGGTATTGTTACAATCTTAGTTTATTTTAGGTTGACCCGACTTATTTACCACGTCTGTGTTAGGTGTGGTTTATATTATTTTGAATCGAATCGTCATAAATTTACTTTGTGTATCGAAAAATATGCACAATTTTCATTTTTATTAAATTAATTGTCGATTAGCATTAAATTAATGTTTTTATTATTGAAACGAAAAAAAAATTGTCAATACCACCGTGCACATACGACCCAAAATTTCGTGTTAGTGACCCACGATGCTCTGACATATCGTATAATTCCACTCTGAACAACATTATCACATTCCGATATCACCTCTCGCACTTCAATTGCTTAAATTATTATTGCCTTCTCAGTTATTTCTAGACTATTCTATTGTATTATTTATTTATAGATCTTTATAACTATTGTTCAGCCCACCTTTGTGGTATATATCGCCGTATTTACACTGTATATAAAGGTTTGTGTTTTTGTGTTACATTTCCTCGCTCATTCAGCTGATGGAGCACGATTCGTGTCAGAAGAGGCTACCTCACTTCGTGCAGTCCGGAATGTATCTAAAATTTGAATCGATCACGATCTCCCGTAATGATTTTCCCTCCGTACATACGTGATTATGAAAATGTGACATTAACCTCGCCTCAGGAAATCACGTCGTTATACCAGGTATTTTTTATAACTATGGTGGAATTACTGACTACGCTTGAGTTTGTAGACGCCACCGACCTTCAGAGATCGCTAATTATGTCCATTTACTATGCAAATGAGAGACACTTCTAGTTCTTTGTCGACAATAGAAAGTCGAAGGTAAAAAATCATTCGATCAAATAGAAATAAAAAATATATTAAACATTATTTTAAGCGTAAATGGATGGTACTATTAGGTTCGCGGTAGAACAAAAAAAAAGACAATGATTTAGTGCTAATTTATTCAAGGTAGTAAATGTCAGACTTGCGTCATTATTATGTTTTTCTGAACTTTACATCACGTTACTACAAGTCGTCCTGAATAGTCTCATACTAAAATAGAGTGAAAAGTGCGGGAAAAATCCCCGGTTTTTACGGACGCAATCTCGCGACCTCTCGCAGTACGACAATACCCTTCAACACTGGCGTCGATGAGTAATATTGTATATGCGCTGAATGGCTGCCAAAAAACATTTCATTGTAAACCGCATCTGAGAGCCTTTCTTGGCTGATACTTGCGGTATATAAATGTTGTACTTTACTTTACTTTTTAATATTCTTGTCATCTTGAGCAGCAACCAAATTTTCTTTAACGATATTTCTTTCTGATTTATAATGACTATTTGAGTCAGGGAAGCGTGTTATATTAATTACATGTGCTTCTGGGTGACTCAGGTAACAGCATGACTGTTCCATTTCCGTTAGTTACTGGATCGAGTTCGTCTTTATAAATTCAATCACCTCATTCAACCACGTCATGTTTTTGTCTATTGGTATTTTTGTTTCCTTGTCTGTCTTTTTGCCCCTGTTCAGTTTCACGCAAAAGAACTATGAACATATTTGCATGCAATTTTCTGGGAATGTTAAGCAAGTCAAGGAAAAATTGATTAAATCTTATGCGGCACTTCGCGTGATTTCAGAATTGTTTCGAAACGCTAAAGGTAAAACTTTTAACGGTTTCTAAACACGCAACACTGAATGCATGACGACTGCACAAGTACATATTTAGTTGGGTCATCGTTATTGTGTGCTTTTTATGGTGATATAATCCGCCATATTAATTTGTTTACTTTACACTCAATGAATATTCATTACCAAAATTCTAAAACGTCCGGTTACCATGGCTACAGATATCGATGACAAACAAGAGCATCGATTGAGCAATGCAATACGGCTCGGAGAGCTAGGATACGCCGCGTACAACTGTTGCATTGGTCGCTGATTGTATTACCCTCGTTTCGGCTTGTGTTGGCTGCACGAACGTTTACTAGTACGTTATTATTATCGCATCGTATCTACGTAATTCGTTTGTTTACATTAATCTCGTACGTAGTGTTTCAGATAAGTTCTGTTTTATGAATGTTTCACACAAGTTCTGTTTGACGTACTTCGTATATCGCGTACGTAGTGTTTCACATAAGTTCTGTTTTATGTACGGAGTGTTTCACATAAGTTCTGTTTTATGTACGGAGTGTTTCACATAAGTTCTGTTTCATGTAGGGTGTGTTTCACACAAGTTCTGTTTCACGTACTTCGTATATCGCGTATGTAGTGTTTCACATAAGTTCTGTTTTGTGTACGGAGTGTTTCATATAAGTTCTGTTTCGCGTACGAAGTGTTTCGCGTCCGATATATATCACATAAGATCTGTTTTAGATAAGGTCTGTTTCACGTACAGAGTGTTTCACATAATTTCATTTCCACAGACGTCGTTTATCATGTGGTCGTGTCTCACAATGTAGACAACCGCCAATCAGCGATGGGATAACTCTCTGAAAATTCCACCTGAACCAACAGCATGCAGAACATAATCTCAGGTGATGAAATGAAATTTTATTGATTTATAGTTTATAGGTAGGAGTGCAGGGCTGGAACATGAATGAATAATGCTTACCATTGAAATCTTGGTTGTAATATCAATGAACAATGTTTACCATTAAAAACTTGGCCGTTATATAAATGAACAATGTTTATCATTAAAAACTTGCCTGTAATATGAATGAACGATGTTTACCATTAAAAACTTGGCTGTAATATGAATGAACAATGCTTACCATTAAAACTTGACTGTAATATGAATGAACAATGTTTACCATTAAAAACTTGACTGTAATATGAATGAACAATGCTTACCATTAAAAACTTGGCTGTAATATGAATGAACGATGTTTACCATTAAAAACTTGGCTGTGATATGAATGAACAATGCTTACCATTAAAACTTGACTGTAATATGAATGAACAATGTTTACCAGTAAAAACTAGGCTGTAATATGAATGAACAATGCTTACCATTAAAAACTTGGCTGTAATATGAATGAACAATGTTCACCAGTAAAAACTTGGCTGTAATATGAATGAACAATTTTTACCATTAAAAACTCGGCTGTAATATGAATGAACGATGTTTACCATTAAAAACTTGGCTGTAATATGAATGAACGATGTTTACCATTAAAAACTTGACTGTGATATGAATGAACTATGTTTACCATTAAAAACTTGGCTGTAATATGAATGAACAATGCTTACCATAAAAAATTACTACTATTCGTACACTGAAAATTGATAATTTAGCAGCTCTGCCGAGCGTTTGCGACCATTTTTGACGGGTGATATGCGAATGTCGAACGTATTGAATCTGCGCTGAATAGCTTATTGTAAACGGCAAATGAGAGCCTTAGCCGATACTTGCTGTCTATAAAGCTGTAATTTATTTTTTTTTACTACACAATACTACGTCGGTTTACTTCTCACTGAAAAATAATAATAATTAGTCCAGGATCCGATCATCCAGAAAATTGTGTCATTTATGACGCAGCAGTTGAGCGGTATTATTGAGATGTTTGGGTAGTAATTAACCCTTCACCTAGTTGGTCAAGGAATATTGTGGTATGCGGTTTAGTTTCGGTCATTACGGTGAGGGAAGCGGCGTCGGAGATACCACCGATTCTGGCGAGACGGGTGACCTCCGTCCAGACACGCCACTGGTTCCAGACGCCTAGAGGCAGCCTACGCATACCGCAGCCTCGGCCATATCTGCGATAGTTAATGGTTATTTAGGGCGCGAGCTCGAGAAAGCGAAGAAGTCAGGGCCATCGAGAGCATGCCGGCAGCACATGAAACGACGGGGTCTCGTCAGAGGAAAAAACCCTCGCAACCACCCCGAGAGGGTTAACTAGATCTCCATAGGCAGAGGGGTTAAAGCGATTTTGTTTGGAGAAACGCCGCGGGTTGTATAGTAGAGATCGAACCTTGGTTCTGGATGCAATATGAAAGTCCCAACCGCTTCCCCAACTTTCCACGATATTCATGTTAGTAGCCCGTCTATCTTGTATCTTGTAATCGAATAATCGTGTTAATATAGACCTTTAGACGTTACGATGATGTAAATACATTTCCAGAATACAACTTATAACTTATATGGAGGTCGGGGTTTGTTCGCCGTTCATTACGCTTTAACACAAATCACAAAATGGGCCATGTGATCATTGAGCGAAGCGTTTTAACTTTCTAGACAACAAAAATAATAATAGTCTACCCCCGTCTTACAGGCGGGTCAATAAAAATCAAAAAATTTTGGGCATACTCCCATGACTCCCAATGGCGACTTGGGCGATAATAACAAAGGGCCCGACTTCGTCGGTGTAACAGATAGGCCTTATATTACTACAATAAAAAATATTATCAACACATTTTGCGTTCGTGACATTTATTAGAATACAATATAGGGTAAGCAACCTCAAACTCCACCCTCGACTTATAGGCGGGTCAAGAGCAAAACCACGATTTCGTCGGCCAAAGTTGGGGGTCGACTTATAGGCGGATCGACTTACAGGCGAGTATATACGGTAGCTACAGAGATGTTAACAGACAGACAGAAAATCAACAATACAATAATGCCGTATCGGTGAAGCGGTGACGTAAAGATTGTATAGACAGCGGCACAATGTCGTGTCGCGATGACCCGTATTTAATCAAACATGGCGACTACAACAGCTGGTCGTGCCGGGAAAAGTTGATTGAGAGGCTGCGAATATATCCAGTATTTTCATTACGTATATTGGTATGTATGTGGCAGTGTATTGGGGGATTACTCCGCCGTCTGGGCCAGCGTTAGACCTTTCTAAAGCCGTGGTTAACACGACAAACGGATTAGTTCTCACGTTGGGGAAGACACCGGAGTAAAAACCATCGTGTATAGACAGACGATTCACCTTCGCGGATTTAGTGTAACAAAATGCGTACTATAACAGTAGCTATTGTGTATATATACACACATTCAACATAGAAGACCATACTGTATGTTTATTGCATGTATCCACTACTCACCCACGGCATCTGACGCAGTATGCTTGTATATGGAGCATGTTTCAATTTTAGAACATGAGCAAGCTTTTCGTGCTTGAATATTGAGAGAGATTTGTCGTGGAATGGTTTATTATAAAAATATATTAGGGATGTAACAGGGCAATGTTGTAGGTGTGACTGACGTTTAATTGTAAAGTAGCACCAAAACCTCGCCTTTACCTTTACCTTATGTTATTTGGTGCACGATGTGTTACTTTTTATTTTTATATTAAACGACGTGGCTGACACGCCGAATCATATCTCCATCTTTAATTCCCCACAGGCGTCGTGTTTTTATAGGAAAGACTAAATTCTGTTGTATCAATCCATTAGCAAATTCCATTTATTGACTTTTAATTCAGGAACGAGTTTTTTACTCTTCGTGTCTGTGTTTTGCCCGCCGTAAACTTGCGCGACCTTATTACTTCGTACGTTTCCAGTCTCGCCACCCGAACGCGATCTCGCGAAGCGCAGCTGAAAATGGTATACGAGGGGATTTAAGGGAGCGCCTAAATACCGCGAGTAACGTCCGAGTTCATCTCCCACAATGGAAAGAATGAGAAAGTGTAATAACACCCGACATACCACCCACCAAACGATTTAATACGCCTTTATCATCCCGCAATACCGACCCCATCGCATTCACCGAAAACACTTGTCGTCTGCTAAGGCGATTATGCGCCCGGAGTTAAGCCCCTTGCTTCAAAACGTGCGGATACAAAAGGATTATGTGTCTATAGCGAGCAGAAGTTACTTCTACGATTACAATAGTTCGTATAAGTTACTTAAAATTGGCTCGATTGCATCTATTTATACAGTTTGTTCGATAAGATATATGAGAGTATTGCTCCGTGTGTATATAATAAAGACCCAGAAACACACAAAATAGTGTCAAGAACCTTGGAGGAGTCTTTTGATGTCGCAGAACAGCTTTTTATGGTGTTTCAATAATATTTGGCGGATGTGGCATTTTTAAAGTAACATTGTCTTACGTTTAATTAAATAATACAAACTACCAGAAATACGCCTATAAAAGTCACAGACGTAGACATAATATGCAAAGTTCGGATTACGAAGTGCCCCCGAAAAGATTTTTTCTTGAACTTTTCTCCTACTCACAAACTCTTAATGTTACCTCATGTTAACTCTGCGTAGGTGAGTCACGTCATTGTCACTCAAAATCTCTGGCAAAAATTACTTATCAAATATTTATGCATAACTAAAATTTGTGCTTGCCCCTTCAGCTGATATAATTTCCGATGAATTACAATATTTACATGTTGTCTTTTATTGAATCGTCTCCCATGGTCATTTCACGATATCCGACATGTTTGACGTCATTATGTAACGTCACCACTATATGCGTACTATTTCACACGCCATTACGAACTACCTGCACTGATGCGATTGAGTTTGAGTATTCGGATTCATTGAAAACACATAAATAATATAATTACAGAATTCTATTGGTTGTCTAATGTCTAGTATATATTTATTCATTAATTGATTAATTTATTTTTAATACAAAATCACTCCACCCATTCGTAGTATCGTCACACATATTAATATCGCCGTTAGACACCATTCGCTTCATACGATACGATCGATACGATCTCCATAGTTTTTCCCGTTACAAGTGTCTTCATTCTTTAATTAAATAAGTTTCGTTATAATATCGTTGCTTGTTTTAACCAAGTGTGTTTTTGTCGTGTCAAGAATTAATATGCACTTGGAAAGTAGATTTGAGAGGGCTTGTTGGCGCCTGTTATAGAGATGCCTTTCTCAATGACTTGTTATAAACCCAATGTGAAAGGGGGGAGCCAACGTGGTTCTCTGAATAATCGGAGATTTTGTGCTTTTCTCTCCATTGTTTAAATTGGGTTTAAAGTACGGCCCATAAATATCTCGCTTGACCAATATGTTAAACAGTGAAAAAAACCCCAGAAATAAATATACATGTTAATTTATACCGAGTTGACAATGGACTAAAACTTGTGAAACACAAGGTGATGTACAGCGTAAGATGCGTTAACAATTATATATTGGCCATAGACAAGTGGGACAAATGGAAGCACATGCGTCATTGGGTAAAAGCTGTTAAGAGCGTTTGGATATGTGTTGCATTGTACTTTTGCGTACATTATGAGCGTTTATGTACGTTATGTACATTATGAGCGTTTGAATAGATGTTGCATAGTACTTTTCATTCATTCATTCATTCATCCAACGCCTTTATAAAACACAACGACATGAAATACTATCATGGATTTTTTAACCATACATGTTTTACAGGAAATAATGGACACGAATAGATACAAATATTTATGTATACATACACATATGAAATAGACGATATGCGTATCGTGTCTAACGACGATATTAATATGTGTGACGATACTACGACTGGGTGGAGTGATTTTGTATTAAAAATAAATTAATTAATGAATGAATAGATATATACTAGACATTAGACAACCAATAGAATTCAGTAATTATATTATTTATATGTTTTCAATGTTAACACTTAATCGCATCAGTGCAGGTAGTTCGTAATGGCGTGTGAAATAGTACGCACATAGTGGTGACGTTACATAATGACGTCAAACATGTCGGATATCGTGAAATGACCATGGGAGACGATTTAATAAAAGACAACATGTAAATATTGTAAATTCATCGGAAATTATATCCGCTGAGGGGACAAGCACAAATTTTAGTTATGCATAAATATTTGATAAGTAATTTTTGCCAGCATATTATTTAATAAAAAACATTATCGTCTATTTCATATGTTCTATGCTGTGAGCGGGCGATATTACTGGATATTTTAGTCAGATGGAATTGTGTTGAAAGAAAGCGCCCGATCTTCTTTAGTTCTTCATTACTCATTACTTATTTTGAACAATCGTAGTAGCGATAAAATAGCAAGAATGCGTATGCACATATGGATGACGTCATTATTAACTTGTCGTGTTCTGTTTGATCACGGGAGACAATTCTATATAATAACACGAAAATATTGTAAATCTTTTAGAAGATATTCCCATGAGAAGGATCACGCACACGAGAACAAAACCGGTTTCGATGATATACCATATCTTCCAACTGGCGTATTTGTACGAATCACTGCTTACTAACTGTACCAAAAATAAACAGGCGTCTCAGCTATGACTCCGTGTAAAAAAACAGTCGTGGACATTGCCCTATATTTTTTACTAGAATAACTAGAGATATTTAACAAACAGTGTTCAGTACATTTGCATTTCTAAACATTCGGCGAGAGAACCCAATTTCGACCAAGATTTCTATCTTAATGATGTAAATTAGTAAATTAATTACTTGAATAACTTGACATATTTAAGAAACAGTTTTCAGTACATTTGCATTCCTAAGAATTTGGCAAGAGAACCCAATTTCGACCAAGATTTCTATCTTAATGACGGAAATTAGTAAGTTATGAACTAATTAGGAACCCCCGGAAACTCAAAAATTCAAATACGTACGTATACACGTATAATATACGTATATTATTATTATTGCACTGTATTCCAATGAAGTGACGGAATAGTTTTGGCGTGGAATGAACTACATTCAAGTCTTTAGCGATAGCGAAATGTGTCTCACAGCGTATACATCGATAACTGGGTGGTTTTCGGTTTATTAGAGATAATTACGGGATTATAAGGATGAAATTTTCTAGTCGAATTAACTAATGTCATTCGCATCAATGAGAATGGCGTTGGTTGATTCGACGAAAGGGGTTTGTATCCAAATTGGAGTTCGCGCATGTTAAGTGGAGATAGAATACTGCTGCTGTAATATCGGCGGTGGATGGCTGAATCACGTTTCACTTCCGCTTCCGATCGAGGGTCGACATTTACGCTGCGCGGAACTTCATTTACGAGATTATCCACAATTCATTAGATGGATCGTTGTATGAATAATATATCGACACTCGCTTAGACACGCGGTTAAGTGGTTCTTACGTGCGAAGGACTAAGCGGATCGTTCATATTCGTGAAAACGTTAATTGACTTCTTCAGCGCGACCTTTTCGCCTAGTCGTCTTTTATTCGAGTTAATAACGTACCGTGTAGAACGGATTTTTATTTAAGCCGCTTGCGCAGATCGACACGCGTGGGAAAATGGAGTAGCAACTGGTTCACGGAAACAACAACTGGATAAAAACACAATACCCCGCCATCTTTATTAGCATTCGTTCACACTTAATGGACTCTTTTCTAATCATTGTTGTTATTTGCGTAGTAGAGGTTACTTTTGCTAGAAACAAAATGACGCAATTTTACGCCTACGCGATAATGTTATATACCGCCATATTTTATCTTACGCCGTCATGGTAGGCAGGGGAGACCAAGCTTTTTACCCATCGCCATACAACACAGGTACTGGTTAGTGTCAACGCCGCCTTGACTTTTTCTCCTTAGATTTTATGTAGGCCTATTCATCATTCGCCCATCTGGAAGTTAATTGTTTCACACGTGTTGATAGTTTAACATGTCGCCTGTTTGCCGCATAAGTACAGAAGTGCATGCTCCGGATATCTGGAGCCTCGGAGAATGGCCACACAGCGTAGAACTGCTTGCAAACTTAACCAAAGCTTGTTTCAGAGAACGCGGAGTGCAGGTAAGGCCTACTTAATACGTCGAACTCAAGCCGCACCGCACTCGACTTATCGGGTCGGGTGCATGAGAAATACGACGTATAAATCAACCATGTACGGCAGCCGGTCTCGCAGCCGAATCTTCGGCTTGACGAGCCGCGCATTCGGCTAGAGTTCGACGTATAAAGCAACTGCCGTACTTGACGAGGTACGGCTCGTCGAGTGTGGCTATGTATAAATTCGACGTATAAAGTAGGCCTAATTACAAGGTAAATCGCGAGGGAAGTGTTGACGGTGCGAACGATATATCATTGTAGTAGGCTCCAAGAATCGCACACAGAGTGCAATTTTTCGTCAAAGAGACGTACTGGGTACTGGAAAAATCGACTCAATGACTCTATTATGCGCGCTAAACAGAGATAGCGTACCTCTTATTGCCAAACCTCGACGAAATAGACTTGAATGACGCCGGTTCGGGTGAACTTGACACACTTATGTGGTCTAACGTACAGTGGACAGACGGATGTCGTAACTGACTCAACGTTTTAACGTTTGACATGATCATATTGTGATACGAAGGCGTTAAACGGTTAAAAGTTTTGAATGTATTCAACGTATGTATACAAACGTGCTGAGCTAACATTGAGGATATATTGTCAACTAATTCTTGAAACAAATTTACGGAATTTCAACACATCTTGGCATATAATCACATACAGATTTATTTTAAACTTTCCTATTCTCCACTATATTTTGCTAGGTTCACAAGGACTAGATATATTATGTTTATCATGCATAATCCCAATGACATGTGATATCTATACTTTTATGGGTTCTAATTTAACTGTACGTGCCTTATCTGTTGCATTCGCCGTTGCATATTGTATCGTGTTACTCTATATAATTGTCTTATCATTGTTTTTGTTCAGTTTTATTTGATAATTTAGTTCTTTAATCCTGTGTGACTGTCTCGCCTAAGTATTCGCCTGGTGTATTTATACAACGATATGATCGCATCATCAACGGCAACGGCGCAAGACCCCGAGATCAATGACTGCGACGAGGACGACGACATTTACGACGAATGTCTTACGGAACAAGAAGCACATATTTTATTTACTAACGACGAAGACGACAACGCGTGGGACAGTCGACATTAGATTTATCTCCATTTCCAGTACTGTATTATGAATAAAAGTTCGCCTCGTCTTATAAACGGGTCAACGCTAAAATTGACTCTTATGTTTCTAAAGTCAGGGGGTCGTCTTATAAGTGGGTCGCCTCATAAGCGAGTATATACTGTATTACGTTACAATACGTAATTTTTTATCCGCGTTTTGAGTCTCTCACGAAATACATTGTTTTATATTATCACTGTTACGTTTGACACTGGGATAATATTTGTCATGTTCTTGTTATAATACTGTATGCGTTTTATCTATCTGCAATTAATTCCGTTTTCTTGCTCGGTATCTTTAAACTGTATTTTAGTTATGGTTTTTAGTAAATTTGGAAACTGTTTTATATAGCTATGTCTTAAAAGGGACACTATATAAATCATTAAAATTTCATTATTTTATTTCAAGATGTTTTTTCTAATTTTCTGGCAGAAGGGAAGGTGAACTTTGATTGACTGTAATTTAGATAATCATCGTAACTCCCCCCTCCGTGACTATATGATCCAACACATTATTGAATTGAGGCTGGTGTGAGAATGAAAACAAGGCAATTAGTGTATGCTATTTTACTGTTGTTACCTTAAAATTACTCGCAACGCTTTCTCTCATGTCGATAGCTATGGTTAAGCTAACGCGCAGATATATTGCTACTGTTATAACATGGCTGTATAATTGTATATATACTTATATGATTATATAGCCATTTTATACCAGTAACAACGATTTCACTCATAAGGGAACGTTTATGAAAACTCTCGAATGATCCAAGGGACGTGATAAAAGGCAGAAGGTTTCCGTCGCTGAGTGTGTTGGGATTAGCTCCCTTTAACTATGCTGGCAAAAACTCCAGATTGTGCCAACATGTGAAATGAAAAAATATTTTTATTAAGGTGTTACCAAAGTGACATTAATGGCATGATGTGGTAGGAAGGAATGTACCACAGCTGCAACACTTGCAGCTTGCTGAAGCTAACAAGCCTCCCAGGGGGTCGAGCAGTTCTAATCAACGCCAACGTTCATTGATAAGAACGCCGTACGAGCTGAAAAGCAACCAAGACAGTAGATATTATTCCAAAATAAAATTATCACTATCTCATTATTAAAATTATCAATATTTAGTAGAAGACAACTCCTTAATCAATGACATTAAGTAGGTAGTGTTTTTCACTAAAATTCTTATACTTTCGGGTGTGTTTAGTAATTTTGTATTCGGTATTTCTGGACTATCTTGATGCCGGCGCCGTTACTTTAGAAAGTTCCTATTACAGTATTAATTCATTTGTCAGGAAGACAGGAGCTTTTGGGCAGTTTCTGCAGACGAAATAGGTAACAGACAGATTCTATAAAGTCACATTCTCCTGGTCTTATCACAAGTAATTATGATTAACACTAACGCCTTTCTGATTTCTCTATTAACTTGAACTTAGTTATAGTTTCGATTTCTTAGAAATAAGTCACTCTAAATACAAATTACAATATGATATTAGCTATTATATAGCAACATATTTTTATTCACTATTACCTCACTAAGTCACTTGAAAGGAAGGTCCCGACATTAATATTTAATCAATGTATTAAAAGCTGTATACATTTGGCGGGTGAGAGTTCTGTTGAATAGTTGCAGACTCAAAAAAGCTGTCACATTCTCTGTAAGAGTTGACCTTTATTTTAAAATTTAAAATTACTTATTAGTAATATGCTGGATCATAGAATTATTGCCATGCTGGCATGGCAGTTTTTGGCGATAGTATGGTTTAAAATCTAATTTTATGGGGTCTAGTATTCCAGTTGGATGAATTAAAACAAATTAAGGGTTGTTATCAGTGCTAGACTAACTAGTCACAGGGTAAGATTTCAAATTCAATGGCAAAAACTTATCAATGACAGCTTCTGCATAGACATTCTTATTAGCAAAGTGTCTCTGTGAATATGTGGAGGCAGAAATAAAAACGATCAGTCTATATAGAAGGTGCTGCTCTTGATACCTCCCTTTAAGTTAAGTTGTAACAACTGAAAAGGTCCTTAGAGTAGCGGTTAAGTTTAATAGGCTAGTATTGACTTTTTTGTTGGTTCAAAATAGAAGTAAACACTTACTATGTTACAAGGGTTGGAAGTGTATTCTAAAGTAAATTAAGCATTTTTATCCTGCACTTTGAAGCCACTTGTCAAATGATGGTTTGTGAGGACTCCAGGGGGGGTGGGGGATGGGATGGTGGCAGCTCTATAACAGGGACTCCAGGGGGGGTGGGGGATGGGATGGTGGCAGCTCTATAACAGGCGCCGGTAAGCCACTCACACATTTCCTTTCCCAGTGCATATTAATTTGCGTAGCCACAAAGAAATTTCACCGATACTTATTTATGTCTATGTTGGCCAGAGCAATAGGGATAAATAAAGTACCTTGCCCAAGGATACAAAAGAGAAAACACAGTGGTATTTCCCCGATCCGAACCATCCACCTTCTGGTTTTGAGATCTAGGGTTTCTGAATCTCGCCAGAACTCCAATCCCGGGATTGCAAGATTGAAGTTTCACGGGATGGAGATCCACAAGATATCCCGGGATTTTCAAATTTTTTTGTTCATGGCCTTAACATTTCCCACAGATTAATAATAAGTCAAAACTATTGGCCCCACATAATCATACTATCTGAGGGTGTTTCCATATTGTGATCCACGGTGATAAACTTGGCACAAACGATGACTTTATGGTATATAATTAAATATTATTAGCGCTGTAATCGATTCCGAAGTTCCAACTTCCGAACCGACAAACGGAACTATATCTAGCTGCGACATTTTTTCCCTGCTGTGCTAAGTTAATGGGCGTGGCTTCTGGAATATCACATGAGAGCGAAATTAGGGCACAGACTGACTCAACACTGTCTGATGTGCAAAACAATGTAAAAAAATTATACGTAACGTGGTTCGCCAATTTTCAAGCGATTTATTGATTTTTATTCCACTACTAGTATTATTCATATACTGATAAAAACAAAACAATTTTTGTGACAGTTATTGCACTATTTTATCTTTTTTCCTCTCAAACCTCATATAAATAAAAATGTAAGCGATAAAAGCAGCCATTTTATCGCTGCTCAATTCATATCAAATTTATGATGAGATGGTTTATATCAGTATAATCTCAATAGCAATAACTTTTTAATGAAATCATAATATGTATGATAACCAATAATTCTATATTTATAAGAGTTAATTAGTGATTCGCCAGTATTTCTATTCATTTAATTATTGGTTAAATGGAATCATTACTTCATCATTGTCCAGCAGTTAACTGAATCTGATCTGAATCTGATCTGAATCTGATCTGAATCTGATCTGAATCTGATCTGAATCAGTGGAGTGTGGATATTTTAGGGCTTCCCTCCTGACATGAATGTGCGTCGGATGCTATGTATAGGGTTTCTATAGCGCTGACTTCTCCACTATGGGTCGACACTTAATGTCATCATCGATGGGTAATATGCGAGTGTCCAAGGTATTGTATCTGCGCTGAATATCGAGCTCTGCGTTCGAATCAGTCCTTGTGAACCATTTCTGAAAGATTTTATCGGTTGATATTTGTGCTATATAATTTTCTTGCTTTGCATTTTTTTGGCAATTTTGGCTCGATATTCGTCGTATTTCGAACTATTTCAAATTAACCAGAACTCTTCCGTTTCAGGGAGATGGCAGAAGGAAATATAAAGCACGACGTGAAGGATTTATCTAAGAGAATAGACCGGTTGATGCGAAGGATGAATGCGGAAGATGAGATGAGGAACAGGGTTTTTCTGCACCAGGACGAGGTGGCCGGGATGGATCGAGCGTCGAAAATGCAACTCTTCCAATTATTCGTCTGCTTCGGTTCGGAGGATTCGAATTATTCACCGAAACAGTTGATCAAGTCGCATCTCAGCGAATTTCCCACGGATTCCACTAAAGACAATATAAAAAGTTTGGTAGCGGAGGGCAAGGGCAGAGAACTCGTCTCGATGATGGAAAAGGCCATTCACGACGATTTAATTTGCGAGAAAACGGCTTTGATTTTCGCTTTAGCGCTTTGTTCGCGGTCGAGCGATACAGAAACGAAACAGGCAGCGTATAAATTGTGCCCTTTGGTATGCGTGACCTCGCATGATCTGTTGACGTTTAACCAGTACGCATTATTGACTAATTATCACATTAGGGGCGGGGCTGCGGCTGGCGACGCCCTCGACAACCATGTCGCTAATAGTGAACATGTAAGTAAAAAAGGTAAAGTACGTCATTTATAGACCGCTAAGTATCAGCCAATAAAGGCTCTCAGATGCGGTTTACAATGAAATGTTATTGGCAGCTATTCAGCGCATATACAATA
>WURV02158846.1:0-15993 GCA_011762755.2 Epimenia babai | reverse complement strand
GAATTAGTGGCGTTAATAGACAAAGGTCAACTGTCTGCCCGGACTCGGAGGGTATTCACTATGGTGTTTTCCCCACTATAATGAAAGAGGCCAATCCGTTTGTTGTGTCATCCATACCAAACTTACCGTAGGCTAAATTTCTGGAGTACCCATTAGTGGGAACAGGTTAGCTCAGTGTACAGTGGCGGCCTCTGAACCAGAAGTTGGACGGTTCGAATCCGGGCAATACTATTGTGTTTTCCGTTGTATCCTTAGGCAAAGTACTTTATCCCAATTGCTCTGGCCGACTTAGCCATAAATAAGTAGCGTGAAATGTCTTTGTGGCAACGCAGATCAACATGCATTGTAGCCAAGATTGTGATTACTTAAGCACATATTCTTATTCTAAAATCTCAATAAAAACCTTACTTTCTTCATCTCTACTCTAGGATGTAAACAATAGATGATATATATGGAACGGGATTGTGCAGTTGGTAGAGCGCCGGTATATGAATGAGAAGAAATGCAATCTCTGGCAATGCAAATAACTTGTGTTGTTTCTTGTGACCTTGGTCGAGGTACTTTATCCTGGTGGATTGAGCCATAAGTAAGTACCAATAAAAATCTATTTGTGGCTAAATGGTGTAATAAGCACAAAAAAGTAAATAGTAAGGAGCATCGGGTCGAAGGCTACCTCCCTCCAATGACTTGTAAAGTGTCATTTTGCTTCAGGAGTGCAGTATGTGAATGTCACACTTGACTACACTTAATGTCTATTCCAGTAGATTAGCTCTTGATGTCCTTCCCAAAAAATTCCGCTTAAAAACAGTTTCCGGTTAATTTCCTCTGCAAAAACTTCACATAAACTTAATACTTGAATTCGTTGCTTTAAAGCAATCACAGACTGAGGAATCAATGATTGAAATGTTTTTATGTCAAGACTAGTCAAAGTGTGGCTTTTTGGATCATTATGTGCCATTTTCATGCACTCTTCTGCCAGCAAGTAAAACACTACATTAAAAAGCACCTCTAGTCAGGAAAGGCGCTCTGGGAAACTACAGCACGCAATACAAAGGATGTCATACTTTTTAATCTCAATTAAATATTTTAAATTTTTGTTACCCAAAAATTACTGTATAAAAACAGTTTAGATGTTTATTCTACTCTACAGTAATCACTGTTTAGGAAAAGTAACAAAATCACTTTATTTGACAAATACAAGTGTTTATTTTATGTATGACAACTTGAAGATATCAAGTTTAATTGGGTTAATTTTTTTTCTATCTGGCCCAAAATTTATTTTTGAAGCATTATTGCAGAGTTAAAAAAACTAGCATTAATTGATAAAACTACACTGAAATTAAGATATTGCTATAAGTGGGTCCAAAAAAAATTTTTTAAGAATTTTTCTTGTTTATAAATTAAAAATATTACAAATAGGGGTAAAAATGACTCTTTGGTGCAATTGTTGCCATGACAGAATCGTGGTCGTGACTGTATTTGATAGGAACCGATTCCCCGTCACAACCCTCTCTCACAACTTGCATACATAAATATGGCTTTCGCGTGTTACATGTTAGATCTCACAACCCTCTTTCACAACTTGCATACATAAATATGGCTTTCGCGTGTTACATGTTAGATCTCACAACCCTCTTTCACAACTTGCATATATAAATATGGCTTTCGCGTGTTACACGTTAGATCTCACAACCCTCTCTCACAACTTGCATACATAAATATGGCTTTCGCGTGTCACATGTTAGATCTCTTATTTCATAAAATATTCATTCCTTTACTGTCTGTGGAAAAAGCCATGGTCATTATTTACAGTCAGTAAACTCATTTTTTATTGATACCAATGAACAATTGTTAAGAATAATGTTTATCTTCCCCAGCTACCGTACACACTGACTGTTATCTGTCACTGCATTGTTCACACTAACCACACGTGTTGGTGTAGTTCCATTAATCAATAGCTCGATAAGCCAATAACAAGATTAGTTGATAAGACCCGGTATTATTTTGTCTCGGCTCCGTGTGTGGGCTTTGACGACCGTTTTTTGTGACGTCGATTGTGGCGTATCGATCAACTTTAGCGCCGCATCCGGTTGCATTAGGATATCAATAAATTGTGAAGCATGACGCATCGAACAAGGTAACGCAACAATCCTCACATCAAATTGTATATACTAATCTGAACCCATTAGCCCACATTGACAACAGAAAATGCTTGCTTATTTGTCAGAAGGCATGAATGGAACTGATCAAGTATTTAAGTGATATCTTCATATTGTCATAATGGTTACCTCCTCTTGTCAATGAATTATTACCTCCCCTGTCAATGAATTATTACCTCCCCTTGTCAATGAATACGTTACCTCATAGATCAGCCAGTAACGATCAATGAAACGATATCTCTAAAATCAAGAAAACTATTTTTTGTTATTAGAACACCCCAGGAAGGAATGACTAGTCCTGTCAGTCTAATGAGTAATAAAGCAAGAGATAATGGTGGGGGTAACACTTTTAAAAATCCAATTCTATTGATCATAACCTTTTTCATAAACAAAATTGTTGATTCATCAGGTTATGAGATCATAGCCTATTTACCATGAGAACTGTTTACTTTAAATACCCTATTCAGTGTAAATACCACGAGAACCATTTAGCCTAAGTGTCCCTTATACCATAAGAAGTATTTAGTTTGAATATCCTTTATAATACTGATTATTTGATTATCAACATAGATTGTCATTTCATGTTAAAATATACTATTTGTAATTGAAATTATGTTAATTTCCATTCTTCACGCCATCATTGTTACAGCAGTGTGCTCTTCGTGCAACTCTATACTTGGAAAAATTTGCGCTTCAACTCACTGTACAGTGACACAGTGTGCTCTTCATGCGATTGTATACATAAAATAAAATGCGCTTGAACTCACTGTACAGTAACAGTGTGCTCTCCTTGCGATTGAATACTTACAACGATATGCGCTTGAACGCTCCCCAGGCAATTTTGTCTCAGGCAATTTCCTCTACTTAGACTGTCCGAGATTTCCTGCATTTGATTATCAGTGACTTCCTTTCATTGTCCTGTAAGTCCGTAAGATCGCTCCATCGATTCCTCTGACTCGCCATAATTCTATTCATTATTATATATATCATTAGGCTAATTCACCCAAATTCATGTATGCTACATTCAGCTCTGTACAAGACTAGCCAAAAGACTCCTTTTTATTCGGATACCATACAAGGATTCATTAATTGTTCAGCATACCGGCGTGCATTCTCTCTATATGTTTTGTAATCGATTTTATCACTACATTTGTTAGATCTTTGTAGTATTTTACAGAAGCAGGAAGTATTGAATACGTATCTTATTTTTTGGTATACTAGGCAGAATGGTGTTGATTAGAATCCTTGCGTTACCGTTCCGGAATCCGGATACATGATGACACCTTTGATGTCACTTCACTTTACTTAGCTTGGCTTTACATCATTCTCGCAGTCGTCACTGCGCTGTCAACGTTGGAGTAGTTAGTATACACGAAGCTTCACTACGACGCTGATAGGTGACATTTATAACCGTCAGACATTAAGCCAACTCAGCCTAATCAGCCCTTTCTGCATCAGCTGAATAAGGACTGACAATAGCAGGGAATGTAAACACTGAACAGACATTCTACTGTCTAGCAATGTCTGAGGGCTACCGAAACAGATATCAGAACTACAGGATAGGACATTTGCATCTTAATTTTAGCTTTTTTCAACGAGGCATATCAAGATGTTATTGTCAGTAATCGTTTTGTGATACTCATTTTTTTCAGGTATGATTTCTGGATGTTTGACTTTTTAATTTTTAACTCTAGAGTCTAGATAATGGGTGATGGAAGCAAATTAACAGCAAACCCACGAGACTGATTCCTCTAACTAGACTAACTTGCTGAGATATTCTACCTGTGGGGTGTGTAATCCCGATAAGCACCTTAAATTCCCTCTGCCTGTGGGGGTCTGGGTAGCACTTACGGTGTGGCTATGTAAGAGCTTCTTCCCTTTGATGTGGTTGTGCTTCAGATGCTCTTTGGACGGCCTCATCTCTTCATCTCATGGTAAATAATTATCAATTAACACAGACTCAGTGAAGTGTGCCACATATGTAGGCTCTCTGTAGCAGTGTGGAACCAGTGATGGAATGGGCACAGGTCAATTATCTTGTGAGACTCGCTGGGTTCCCCCACCCTTTATAACTAAGCTAATCCATTTGTCATGTTAACCACACGGGCTAGCTGTCTAAAGGACCAGGAATGACATACATAATGATGACCTTGATAATCAGCTTTTTTCTTGCTATTGAAATAAAATGAAATGAAATTTTATTGATTTATAGTGCCCTTTTAACACATGGCTATCAAAGACACTCTACAAATTTATGGTTACTTATTAACTAGAAACACAAGGAATACGGTTCAAAATCGAACTCGGTATACCATGAATAAATCGAAAAAAAATTGGCATATACAGGAAGATCATATATAATGAAAATATAACTAAAAATATTACAGCACAGATTACATTACAGCTAAGTAACTAACTTGCGGAAAGCCATTAAAATTTTCTCCAAAATGTAAAAAAATGAGAATACTAATTGAAAATGCTGAAAAAGAACAAGTCTCGGGTAGTTGTTGAGATATTTGTTGTCGTTCGATTCTTGGATTTGCCCCCCTCCAAAAATAAATGTTGTTTATTTTAAATATTCTTTTAGATAGAGACATCGTATTGAATTCCTTCACAAAGTTGCAGACATGATTTGTGGGCTAGAAAGCAAAGCCAAGAAGAAGTTCCAAACTTCCCCACAAATCATCTACCCGTCTAACAATGGCTGTTAATATTATTTAGGCTTCTCACCTTGGGAGTACTAGAGTTCGAACTCGAACTATCTTGAACCAACCTAGTGAAAATGTTATATCGTACATATGTGCTGACTGTTTATTATTTGTTGCCAGGGAAACAACAAAGATCATATCTCTCAATAGAGACAGAAAATGCCATTGTGTCTGGATTTCACGCTCATTCTGTACATATATACTTTTATGCGAACTTCTCGAACTTCTCGTTAGAATTATGACCTCGGTGTTTTGAGCTATTGACCCATCAACGATACTGTACGAGTGCTTTAGTTGTTTAATTAATGTGCCGTGTCGTTTTTAGGTTACAACTACGCCATCCTTGACATTCCTCTCCTCTATGAGAACAAAAAACTCCTGCGTTACCTCGCTTGCACCATTGTCGTCTACTGGTAAGTACGTTGTCAAGGTCATCTGTCAATGTCATTGTCAAGAAGACGTATCTTAGTAGGGTTGAGCAATACAAATATCATGTATTTCTGTTAATATACCTTTTAGTAGAATAATCAGCTATCCTAACTATCAATAAAATAATCCTGTTAATATCATAACCCAATATTACCATAATATATCTTTTAATAGAATAATCATTAAGTAAATCAGTACTACGCTCAACAGCATGATTTATAAATCACGGTTCTTGTGCAGTTTTCCATTTATTTTCTATTGACATATGAAATTAGAATATTCACTGTGGTTCTCTCATACATTTTGATATGATTTTACATGACTAATTTCGTACTTTTACATGACTAATTACACCATGAAAATAATGTGGCACATTTCATCAAGTGAAACATGGTAAAATGGTGACACTAATGATAATGATGACGATTACAATGATGACGGTGAGGAATCCTTCATGTTTTCTTATAATTTATGTCCTGTCCTTTTTACCTACGCAGTGGAATTGTCTGCCCTTTATCGATTGTTGTCATTTACTGACAGTTTAACTACACACACGATAACACACGACCAGTATTTTCATTGAAAATTCAAGCGACACTCGACTTCATAAATTTCCTCAAACCCTTGGTTTGTATTGTACTCTCAATCAATTCATTCTTTTCCGAAAGAAAAGCATCGCCACAGCTCTTTACAGCCGTCACGTTGTAGCTTTGAGACAGAATACGCCCCGAGTTCTTTGACCAAACCTCACAGGAAATGAGCCTACATAAAGCCTCTTACTTGCTTTATTAGTCTGACTGACATGCGTAATGTAATTACTTCACACTTCCTCTCATTTGTAAGCAACCAAATTATAGGTGCCTGTGCAATTACTCATACGACCACCCAGACAGTTCCTATGGTAATATTATTAAGGTTTGATTTCCTCACTAGATCTGCTAAAACGATACATCACAAATCGTATTGCACAGAATGGATATTGGTACGACCAAATCAACGTATGGCCTATTGTCAATGTTCCAAGTATAACCCGGCCAAATAATGTGGCTATATTTCTGACAAGGGCAATGTAACAATTTTGTCTGCAGTAAAATAACATTTTAAACTTCAAAATGCAAAAAGGATTATGCTAAGTTTTCGTGTTACTTATTTTACTTTAAACATGAGAAAGTACAGTCCACTAGAAAAATGTTTGCTTATTTTAAATATTGGGTCTGCATGAAAGATTTATTCACCAATCACATAAAAATCTTATCAACTCTTTCATGCTAAGGTGAATGCCATAGTCTAGAGAATCAAGCCAATGCAGTAATTGCTTGTCAGGTAAATAAATCACTTGAATGCCCCACAAATCACCTCACTCAGTAAATGGAACTGAAACAACAAACAAATTTACTCGTCTCATCTCGCCCGTGGAGTGCTCCTGCTTTCAGCCGTGAGAGAATGGAAAACAAACAAGAAACCTATAGGATTGGTACTTTGCGAAGAAATACTGACATTTGTCTGCCGAAGATCATGTCTATTGTCTACAAGTCTCGGCGAATCTGCGATGAACAGACGAGTCAATAAACGGTTCCTTGTGATGATCCACTGATTACGAGCTACTAAAGGTCCTTATCGATGTCGGATGGTGCGATAAACTTGTGATCTATTCTCTAATGTCTGCCATTGTTATCAAGCCAAATACTCGATGAAGATAAATCGATACCTCTGCAACTCAGCTGAGCGTTTCACTTGCAAAGATGGATAACGTCCCTTTTCTATGCAGCGCGGTCCAAACTTATGTATACTATTTCTATAAAATAATATTAAATGGATTCTTTTTCGCAATCAACTGCAGTGTATATAGAGAGAACTTAGAAAGTTTTACGTGTTACTCTCCAAAAAATCGGTGTCACATTATATTATTAAAGCGGGTACATAATTATAGAAGGAAGAATATTTTGGGATTTATCATAGAGATAAAGCATAGATGGTGAAGTTGGGTGTATTATAAGTACAGGATGGATTTGCTTAACTTTAGCATGCACATAGCTAGATTGGGGCAATCGATATTTTGTGTTAGTATTCACCCTTGTGACACCCTTCTGCAAGCCCAGATTCTGGTTAGTATGTATGACCTACATTGTCTAGTTATTTTCTTCTATTGAGTATGTATAACTCATACATTTGGGTTATTTTCCTCTATTGAGAGTTATGACCCAAATTTTCTCAATATTTTCTTCTACTGCATATATATGACCTATATTTCATGGTTATTTTCCTCAATTGAGAGTTATGACCCAAATTTTCTGGATAATTTCTTCTACTGCATATATATGACCTATATTTCATGGTTATTTTCCTCTATTGACAGTTATGACCCAAATTTTCTGGATAATTTCTTCTATTGCATATATATGACCGATATTTCACGGCTATTTTCCTCTATTAAGAGTTATGACCCTTATTTTCTGGATATTTTCTTCTATTGCATATATATGACCTATATTTCATGGTTAATTTCCGCTCTTGAGAGGTATGACCGATATTTTCTGATTAATTTTTCTCTAAGCAGTGTGTACGACTCAAAACTTTAACCTATTTCTTTCGAGTATGTACAACCCATATTTTCTGTTTTTTTTTCCTCTATTGAATGTGTATTGAAAAATACGTTAGGATTGTACCAGGCAATTTATGCTCTTGCTTTAGCAAAGCCCGCATCAATTCTAATCTCAGTTAATCAGCCAATTTTGTGAAGAATGAAAAAGGAAATATAGGAACTTGAATTGGTGGTTGAAATAGTTGAGTTATCCTGCCAGTACAATACATGATGTGTCTGATCACAGCAATGTGTCCAAGTGAGGTTTCATCTTACACGCCCTGGGGTCGTCTACTCTGGCTAATATTTCCCTAATCTTTATCCTGCTTCCATAGAAATCTAATAACTACTGTAGTCCCTGAAAGAGCCTGTCTCGTTATCTCTAATCCGATACTAAAATGGTGGTGAATTATTCAAGGATGTACCGTATATTGAATCTCAAGATAAAATGCCCATGATAATAAGATATGTTTTTCGGAGTTCGTGACATGTTAGGAGAGCGGCAGAAAGAAGGACACACGAACGGACGCACAGACAATATCATATCTGTTCATAATTCTGCAATTATCCAGATTCTCATTCTATGTTCATTTTTTGCTCTGATTGGAATTTGCTGTTACATAATTTCTAAAGTAAGGGATATTTTATTAGATTTTTTTCCTGAAAATTTATTAACGTTTTGTTGTAGAATATCCTGAAAGCTATGTACAAGCCTCATATGGCAGATTAAACTAGACAATCGGCCCATGTTTACAGGATGTATTATTTACATTCAACTTGTACAGTTCATTCGATTAGTTTGATTAATGAAAAATTGTAGCTTTTAGTGGTTATTGCATTAATGTTTTAGTGGAATGTATTTTTCCAAATGCATTCAAAGGAAATTTTTCGCTAAAATTGAATAAATATTGCCAATGAATAAAGGCGTTTACGCCCTTGTGTCTTAGATTTCGTTATGCGTTGACCAGTTTGATTTACGATTTTTGTAATATACATGAAATCTTTATCAATGACTAAGTTTATGATTGCTATTATTAAATTAAAACTCACCAATCCACTTCTATGAATAAAATAAAATAAAAAATATCAATATTTTCTCTTACCCCCAATCTCCATATGAGTAATTAATGTAAATATCCACACAATCTTGCAGTGTCATTACTGCTATATTATATTCTAGTTCTGTGTATAAGTGTATTGAAATTATACTTAATAACATATCGTAGTCATCAGGTATGTGAATGACTGTTAAGATATTATACATGTATACTACACGTTCATGAGTTTGAAGTAGAAAAATTCTTAAAAGTTTGCAGAGTACTACAGTTATCTATAGAGTAAAAATTAAGTATTTCTTTGCCACTAATTTCCTGGACATTTTTTCATGCGCATTCAACCCGATTTTATGATTATCTTTATAACATTAGGCTTATGAAGATAAAGTACAAATACAGCAAGTATCAGCCATTCTCGGATCCAGTTCACAATGCATGTTTGATGGCGGCCTATTCTAGAGACTGGTTTACTTCAACGGTCGATGAGAAGTGATGTACTGAGGATCGTCACGAAAAAAGCCAACTGGCAGAAAGTTTCGAACCTGCGACCTTTCGGTTACGAGTTTAGCGCGCGCTTACCACTTGACTATCTGCTACACCTAACGTAAGATAATTTTTTATTCATACTTAAAAATTATTAAATTTAGCTAAAACCATAGAAATCAAAATCTTTAATAAAATAATAATACATTTGTTTTGGAGGCGCCCTAATAACTAGTATGTCTCTAAAGTGCCTATATACATTTCGTGTGAATACTAATTATATTGTATAACACAATAGTAAGTAAATACAAGTAAATCATTGTCTAACACAACAGTTAAATGAAATGAAATGATATGAAATAACTAATTATATTGCATAACGTAATAAAAAATACATTTAAGTTAAATCATAGCCGAACACAACAGTTAAGTGAAATGGAAGGGAATACTATTTGATTTCTAGTGCCCTCCCGATACATGTCAATCAAAGACACTCTACATCTTCCTAAATATGAAATTTTCTGCGTATTAAGTTTATGTCATGCACATAATTGTCATCGTAAAATTTAGTAACCGTTACATCACTTCTCGATACACCAATGTGACATCAGTCGCGATAAGAATGGGGCGTATCTGCAAATCTGCGTAGTAATGGATTACATGATATAAATAGAGAACAGCTTTTATTATCAAATCAACTAGATACTGGCACTGAAGCACATTAAGGCCGGTATTGAGAACTATCTATAAAATAAATATCACCATATGTGCTTTTAATGTAACAGATGGGACAGCTACTCGTGATCGCTTTATTGCGCCATAAGACTTTATATCACTTCATAATATCACTGTACATTACTATATGGCAGATCCATCACTGTACATTACTATATGGCAGATCCATCACTGTACATTACTATATAGCAGATCCATCACTGTACATTACTATATAGCAGATCCATCACTGTACATTACTATATGCCAGATCCATCACTGTACATTACTATATGGCAGATCCATCACTGTAGTATAAATCAAGTAACGTAAGGTTGGTTTAATTTTTGCCCATTACAATTTCGCTCTATAATAAATTCTAATTTGATAACTTGTTCTCATTTTCATCTAGGTATTAAGAAATTGGTGACATGGACAACCCACTTAAAATTATCGCATTCACGGAATGTAATTCTTTAACATGAAATGAAATATGAAGTGAAATGTGTTTGATTTGAAGTGTTCTAATAGCATTGTTCTCAAAAACGTTGAGGTCTTCATGGACTTTGTAAAATTTGTAGAAGAAAATAACAGCTATTCACATAATATCGCATATATATATCTTTATCGATCAATTTAAACTTTATGTACGTTTAGATTTCAGGCTAGGTGAGCTGGTTGTAAATACTTCTCCGTTGTCCACCTCATGTTATCTACTTTTGCTGTATATTAGTTTACTCTAGCTATCCAATAATTTGACTTGCCATTTGTTCTGTGAGAAGTCCATTGTTTTGATACAGAGAAGCTTTTCCATGTTTTCATTGTAATTGAACTGATTAGAGCTTCAATATGGAATTTTCTCCCTCTATCGACGCTAATTGTTTTCTAACAACTGACATTTCTTGAGGCACAATGGGAGCTGTTACAATATAAAATATTCATACGTTTTAATACCTTCTCTTAGCGAAATTTCTACCCATCCAAAATTAATGAGGATATATAAAATAATTTTGAGGTCATTTGTATACCCCAATTTCCTGTAGGTAGGCAGGTAACAAACAGCTCAAATTAACCTTAAATCTCTCCCATCAATAGTCTCATTTATTACAGTTGCTGAAAACCCCAGTGGAAAACACAGAGTCTAGGTGGACAGTTGACCTTCGTGCATACACACAACTGATTCCAGCCGACTATAAATAGCCTATATTATACACCACACACTGTCGGAGCTAATGATTTTTTATATAGAAGTCATAAGATGACAAACGGAGAGACCATCCACCGAGCATTTAAAAGACGGGGAAGAAGCATCAGGGGGAAGAAGCTGCGCTACACGGGCGACTCTAGGCAGACGGAGTTTAAAGCGCTTTTTGCCTAAAAAAATGCCACGTGTCATGGCTAGATCGGGGAATGGAACGCAGTTTCCTGCATTTATTTACAACATTCTGACCACTATTCTGACTATCGCCTGTCTTTGATTATGCCATTGATAAAAAAGCCATTATTTTGCCGAGGAAAAATACAGAAAGTATGCAATGAATGATTTTTTCAATTCTTCGTCATTTATTGCCATAATAAAATGTAAACATCTATTTTCCACTTTTTGTAACAGCACGAAAGACCAGCAAATAGAACGTCTCAGAATACGCAACAATCTCAACGAATCAGAAGCTAAGTTGCGTATCGAGACTCAGCTTTCGATGGAGGAGAAGGTGAAGCAAGCTACATTCATCATTGACAACAGCATGTCCTGCGATGAAACGAAACGCCAAATTAATCGAGTACGTCAACATTTGCATGCCAAATACCTGCATTGGTATATACGTTTAGTTGTTTTGTGTGTGTTTATGCTGTTGGCACTATTGATCTACTCAATCATCTTTTAGAATTGCTCATTAATGCGAGCGGCATGTCGTGAGTATTTACCCACAATAATTTAAAAGTCAACAAATTAATAGTGAAGCTGAGTAAAGAATCCTGTTAGCCGGAAAATAAGCGCCATTTATATATATATAAATTAAAGTTTGTTAGTTTTCCGTAATTCTGCAAAAATTTGCCGCTTTATGGTGAATTAATTCTTTTTGTATGAACTAATTGCGTTAATATTCATATAGCACACAAATAAAAGTATACTTGGTTAAGGTGAATGTTATGATGAATGGCATTTATAATGTTATAATAATTATCGTTATTGCAACGTTATCTTATACAATAAAGTTGTAATACCGTTTGTTTGTTTCTCGAATTCCTCCTGGCGTTTTGGAGGTAGACTCCCATTATCACAGATATTCTGGAACTTCACGAGGTTATGGATTAGACAAACGCATTCTCAGTCACGAAATGTAATAAATTCAATAAAAAATACACGACGTATATCTCATGTAGAATTATCTCCCCTGACAATAACAGTCGCGCATTCGTCATCACATTGCTCCAATCAATGGCAACTCTTTCAGCAGAATATAACAATATTCAGAACTTCTACAAGTACGTGGCTTTGCTGGATTAAGAATTTCTATGCTAGTCTTCCCCCATCCATACGATCTAGTACAAGTTTTTCTTTCTTCATGTCCACTATCAAAACCTACCTTTTCCAAAAAGTCTACTATACGATGTATAACGAGTTTTTCTCTCAAGTCTACTGCCTACCTTCTCTGAAAAGCATTCGGTTTATATCTTCTATGTAGAATAGATTAATTGTAACTTTCGCTGTTTCGTGCTAAATAAGATACTTTTTACTTATTACATGCCATTATAGCTTCTATTTATTTTTTGTGTATACCATGTTGTATTACCATTGTAAAGTGTCACTGATGAGTGGTTAGTTGAAGAGGCACTATAAATACAATAATAATAATAGTAATATGCTATTGCACTAACATGAAAACCATTTATTATAGGCAAGATAATATCATGATCCACACTAGTACAACACATGACGATTGAATTAACGTGAAGTCGTAAGTTTAATAATAATAATAATAATAATAATAATAATTCATTTGTTGTGGAGGCGCCCGAATAACTAGTATGTCTCTAAAGCGCCTATATACATTTCGTGTAATAACTAATTATTGGGTCTTACACAATAGAAATCACATATAAGTTAAATCATAGCCTAACACAACAGTTAACTGAAATGAAATGTCTGCCAAACTGCAAATTTGTACCAAAAAAACACCGGCATCCCTAAAAGACCGAGGTTTACTTCCATTGCCTCATCTTTTCGATTACTATTTTGACCATTGCCTTGCAAAAAATGTTATGAACTGCTGCAAAGCGTGGTTGATTTGACTGGTATAATTAAAACTATGTCCTGTACATATAATTATATTATCAATATTTACTGATGATGCTTTACACGCCAAACTAATTTGTAATCGCTAAATGTATATCTACGACTAGTACGACTTGTACTCAGTTACAATGCATCAAAATCCACTGTGAAATTTGTTAGGTATATGTACCTTGCCAAACTCACCCGAACACCTATTTGAGTTGCAAGGTACAGTGCTGTGGAGACTTCCCCCTCCCTCAATTCCGTACTAACAAGTGACTGTAAAATTGGGGATTTCATTTGAACGATGAACTGTCAGTGATTTTTGAATAGATAGCCTTTTAGATGACAGACAGTAAATTGTAGCCCTTGTCTAGCAGTCTTTTATACTGACATCAGGAAACAATTAGGCGCACTTACAATTAATTTATATAATTATAAACATTGCATTGTGCACCCTTAAATTTGAAATCTTGCCAGCCTTCTCAACATTCGGAGACAAAAGACCCGTGTGTTGACTTATATAATGTGAATGTTCCACTAGATGGTTTCAGATTGGAGACTTAACCGTTACCCCGGTTGGTCAGGCGGCCTTCTCTGCGGTAAATACAGGAAGCAATTGGGTATACATTGAATTGTGCATGCGTACCACCTTTCGATTCTCACCTCATTTCGAGGCCAATGATTCCAAAACGAGGCGTGATGCAGGTTTCATATTGCCACTGGTTACCCTACAAATTAAAAACCACAAAAATTCCATAGTCTATTGATTTGATTCTTAATAATAAAAATAATAAATAGGTTATTTATATTCTGCTCTGATTCCATGACCAACATGCTCAAAGAGCGGTTCACGGTAAAAAAAGAAAAATAATAAATAATCGAAAGTGGCGATCCATAACAACAAAATAAGTAGAACAATTTAAGATGGCAAAGTGAATAGATATGATTTTATGCTTCCCATGAATATCAGAACGACACATTAGTTTCAGCAGCAACAACAATATTTCTCCGTGTTATGCAATGTGTGTATGACATGACTATTTTTTTCTGGGGGGAGGCCCCCCCATTCTTGCGTCATCCAGGGTCACAGCTTAGCCATGAAGGTGCTTGAGCGGATGTAAATGATGGGCATTTACAATGGCTGACTACACAGTTGTTATGGGTGTTAGTTACGTTCATTAATAACGGCGGGTCGAGTTACCGTGCTGTGAACCTAACTGGACAGTCGACCTTCGTCAATTCACACCATTGTTGGCTGAATCCTGAGAGACTGAATATTCATGTCGGACACTCTCTAACGGTCTGATGTCCAATAGGTGATGATTATGTACGAGATGAGATCGATGAGAAAGCACCGTAGGAAACGACCATAACCTTAAGTCAAACGGAAGGCCTGCGTAAACTTACATATGCCGATGAGTTGATAAACCATTTGATAGGAAATATTTACTCCTCAAAACTTCTTAAGGATCACCCATATATTAAATAATACACTAAAATATATGCTTAATACATTATGAATACAGATGAAATTGATTTGCTGGAGAGCTTGGCTCTTGTTGATGAGTGAAGAGTACATATTTCTTATGTTGATCACTCAAGGCTATAGTAAGCCAAGCCCATGCCAATATTTCACTGCACATTAGCTCAGTTTGTAAACTTGACTGATTCAGATTTTTTGAATTTGGACTGTTCACACTGAATTTCTAACATTAGAAGTAGTGTTTTAGTGGTAATTAGGTGTACCTCTATCTACCGGAAAGCACAGTTACACAGCACCGTGTACAGGACCGATACATCACCCTCTCCGCTGTAAGACACCGCATGTCCACAGCTACAACCTTGCAAAGAAACCTGAGAGATGCATCAGGAAACCATCAGGAATAGGTTCTATGAATGAGCATTGAGGGCTTGTCGACCAGCTATATGCATCACACTCACTCCACAGCAGAGACATCAATATGACTGGTGCTGAGAACATGGACCCAAACCCAGTGATGTACTGTACTCTTCACAAATGCGTCCAGGTTCTGTCGACTTAACTAATGGTCGTGTTCGGGTGTGAAGGGCGAATGAGCGATATTCCGATGCTGCAATTGTTTAACATGACCGATATGGTGACGGCTATCATGGTCTGGGGTGGCATCACTACCATGTGCCATACAGACCTCCATGCCTTTGAAAACGGCAGGCTCTCTGTTGTCAGATACCGCAATGAAATCCTCGACGTGTTTGTGAGGCCATTGGCTGTTGATATTGGTCAGGACTTTGTTCTGATGGATGATAATGCCCGTCCTCATCGTGCCAAGATCATGAATGAATACCTTATGGACGAAAGAATCAAGAGGATAGACTGGCCAGCTCACTCACCTGATCTCAATCCCACTGAGCATACATGGGACATGCTGCAGGCTGCCATCTCTGCCCGCAATGATCAACCTAGCATGCTGTAACAGCTCAGGCATGCGTTACTGGACTCATGGACCAATATCCCACAACAGAACCTGCATCACCTAGTCGAAAGCATGTCAAGCAATAATTGACAGTAGAGGGGGGTCATACACGCTACTATTCCATGTTTTGT
>WURV02158835.1:0-15997 GCA_011762755.2 Epimenia babai | reverse complement strand
TTACCTCTTTGTGGATTATTATGATTTTAGTAGCATTGGAAAGCTGCTCTCATTCTCTCTCCAGCCATGTATAAATCACTTAATTGACAAATTGAGACTTCAGACTGATTTTGACACGGTGGGTCTCATTTACTACCCTTTATAACAAAGGACTAAAGAACATTGCCTTTTTCCTTTATATGGCATGGTGTCAGTCTTATCTTGAATGATGAAATAGACGACCCGGGCATCCATTGACAGATTTAGGAGCTACTAAACCCAATTCATTGTTCGCAGCAGGAATAGAGGGGGTGAGACTTAGGTACACCTATCCGCGGCTCACGAGGATGGGAAAATCAATTACCTCCACCGAAATGGGTACAGCTATTGATTACGATTCTGGGTCAGGCAGCGGGCTTGTACTGTGAGTGAGTTATTGACCACTGTGATGGGTGGGGGGAGGCGGGGAGTGGTAACTGATGTAATATATATATATATACACGTACATACATGTACAGTGATTCGACGATGAAATATGCACCGGTAATAAATAACATAATGTTATAAACTCAACATTAATTAATGGTGCTGAAAAGTTGAATAGGCTGCTTTCTAGCTTTCTAGAGATAATTTAGGGGTTTTTGTTCTGTACACAAAATCACAAAGAGGCCTTAAATACCCTTCTGGAACATAAAAAATAAAAAACATTTAGAAAATTTACGCATGTTAAGAAGATCTTTCAAGTCAATTACAAACATTAGCTGAAATTACCCCCTACCGCTTGGTCTGATCATGATATGATTAACAAATCTAAAAGAGGCAAACCCGAGGATACTATTGGCCAAATTGCAGAGCTTTGTCACAAGTGCTTCTTGAGATAAAACGATTTTTAAAAGTAAAAATACGAACATTGCCAGAAGTTACTTCCCCATGGTCAGATAAGCTTAACAAATCTAAAATAGATCAACCTGGGTTGCCAAATGGCAAAGCTCTCCGATAAATGGTTGTTGAGAGGATTTTTGAAGGAAATGCTAACATCTGACGGATGGATAGACTAACGGACACAGTCTGATCACTGCTTTTACCTTTAGCTCAGGTGAGATAAAAACTAAAAGTTAAATCATAGGTATATACTCGCTGTATTATCGTTGGTACTTTTTATTTGTGGAGAAAAAATATTCATTTCGATATTAGTTGAGGGAATATGAAATCACTGAAAATGTCATTTTTTATTATACCGTACTAATATATTATATATAATTAAAAATTATTGTTCTGATACAAATGACAGCAAAAACAAAATATACACTATTTAGATATTTACGCCACAGCTCATCAGTGTAATAGTCTAGAAGGAGGCCATAGCCAAGTACGGAGTGGACTCGGATCTATATTATTAATACTAGGATAGCCGGAGATGAATTGTAAATGACACCATCAGCGTGCCATGTTGTATGTATGCATATATCTCTATGAAGGGTATATTCTCAAAATAGACATGTTTCACGCGCTTGAAAGATGCCTTTGGCTAGGTAATGACTAGTATAGTGGACGAAAAAACTTAAAAGGTTATTATACTTTGTTGATATTGTCTAATTAGGTAGTGACGTATATGTTTAGTACTGGCCATATAGGCATTGGGTACTTGGGCGTCTTTCTTGTGTATATGTATTTATGGCTACCCGTTAATAATGCTGCATTGACTTGGCTATACATAAAAAGAAAAAAGAAAAATAATGCATGAATATAAAGATATGATACATACTGAGGTAAATGGCGGTGTATCGTGGAATACACGAGCAATGCAGCTTTTAGTTAATAGCCCATTTATATCCCAACATTTCTTGCTGCGATTTATTGCCAGTATTATTTAGACTAAGAAACATTCAATCCTTCCCAGCTGGCATAATCCAATCATAATTTCACATGATATATTAGTCAACAATGTCATTGGCAGACTATGTAATGGGTTCTAAACCATCAAGTATGTGCATTAGCTAAAGCTGTGGCCATTTTATACCATATTATTTACTTACAGTCGGGACTCCATAAATCTCATATTTACGAGTGTCAATTATGCCTAATAATCAATTTTTCTGTCGTAACCAACCTCTGTTATCTCCATCCTACTGTACATATTTCAATTTTGCATAAAGCATGATTCAGTATGTTATCTGTTGGCGTTCAGATGTTCAGAACTAGCACACCAATGGTGTACCAATTGTCAGTTTTGCACACCATGTTAGTTTAATTCTCTACCAACGCTAATAATATTAAAAAAAATTGTCATTTTAAGCCCAGCCTGGGTAATACGTAGTGAAAACCAGTTTACAGTCTCTCAGTATTATTCAACACATGTGCTCGCAAGTTTACCTTCTCCCATTTGTATATTCAATCAATAACGCGACCGAATACTTTACCAGACCTTCCAAGGGTGTTCTTAACTCCGCCTTATATACACAAATGCCATTTTTGACGTGTAACATTCTTGACAGTCAAGGATTGCAACGACAACTAAGTATATACCTAGTGTAAATACAAAAAACTAGTAATAGTTACTAGAAGTAGTACTATATAATAGTACATCTAACCAAGTAAATATAACAACGCTGCAAAGCTTTCAGGCATGTAGAGTACATAAATAAGGGCATAAATATTTGGTTTCTCACATCCTATGTCAATAAGCTAATCCTCTTACCAAAATACATCCCCTGCAGCTATCTGGAATTGCTACATTTTCAGAATCTAGTCACAATGCCAATTATCTGCTTACTACGGTCTGTTTGTTCACCCGAAATAACAATGTGTAGCAGTCATTTCTGAGGGTCATTCCTGTTATATACCTTCCACGAATATCCCCAAGTAAAATAATCCCTGTTATATCCCCTCCTTTTTTATGGTGCTTGCAACAACATAAATTTATTCCTGTTATATCCCCAGCGGAAAAATCAAAGCAGGCCTTGTCATAACTGTCATATCAGTTAGCAACACAGTGATCCAACCCTAACCCGCTAAGAAAAGGAAATATGATTAAGTAGGGGATATAACAGGAAAAAAATCTTGGGGATATAACAGGAAATTTTTTGAGGGGATATAACAGGAATAAAATTGTGATCTTAATAGCTGGGGATATTCGTGGAAGGGATATAACAGGAAGACCCCATTTCTGAGGCTTTCTTGACTTGTCGCTATTTAAAAACTCATATATCTGGCTTGCTCGTCCTACCAATGGAGCAATATCTTGAGACTCATTTCTGCGCTCGGCATGTCCTCCCAATATAACAACCCCTTGAGGCTGTCTGTTTTTGCATTTTGTGGAATTAACGGCTAAGTGTCATCGAAAATGAAAGAATTTATCTTAAAGTGCAAAACAGACACACGGCTCTGCATAACTATTGTCCCTAGCGATAACTGTCTTTTTATGTTAATGTATATTACACAATATTCAACATTACTGCAATTACCATATTATCTCAAGTTCACGCATTCTAGAGTATGTGGGTAACAGTCTATACTGGTGACCGAATGTAGAATATAATACACTGAGCCCAGCGAACAAAGTCCTACAGGCCACGGGGATTAGAGAAACTTGATACAGATTGGGGATTAAAAGCGCTTATCAAGGACATAGTGCAAAGATGTCAAGGTAAGATTTGCCAAAAACCCTGATTAGGGACAAAGACAAGAAACTACAATAACGAGCACAAGTCAGTGGATAGTCTTTTGCTACTACATGATCCCTGTTATTCTATATACGCATATAACCATGGGAATGGATGCAGGGATGTAAAGTATATTTTTATTACCCTAAAGTAGTCAGTAATCTGGATATTCCGGTTTGAGTATATAGCAGCCAATATAGGGAATTAACTGTGTACTCAACGTAATATGAGACCCAATTAGGTTCTGTGCCAGTAAACAGACACACTTTCGTCATCATCAATAGAAAGCTCCGGTTATGTAACAGTTATGACATGTAATTTTGAAAGTAATCCACGGCTCTCTAATAATTAGTCACAAATTATCCAGCTATTGACAATGTTGGTGGAAAAAATCATACAATAATTGAACAAAACTTTCTATTTTATCTGTATTAACACAATTATTATTGCTCTTCTCGGACAAAACGAAAAAACAAGAAGATATCACAGTTGGACAACAGCGCATGAAGGAATCTCTCTGTCGTAAAGCTTTCAATGATCTGTTGTTTACAAAGTCATCCCTAGTGAAAAATATAAAATATAAAAAGAATTGGAGGAACCAGAAACCACTGAAAAGTCTCGAGGTTGAGTGGTACCATAAGAAAATAGATTTGAGAAAATGTATCTCATACGGCTGATAACAGATCAGGATGATACCATAAATAGAATGCAAGACGCGAGTATTATGTAGGATACTGTAATCAATAACTGACATAGAAAAGAAATATCTACCGTCTCTAGGCAATGGTGGAACTGGAATCATGCCCGGTATGGTATGGACTGGGAGAACCAATAGCTTCGCAATTGCATTATAATTCTAGAGATGCTTACTCCGTGCTTATGTATGTCCCTGGACAAAGCCAAAGTGAGACTCACGATGGCAGGTAGCTGCTAGAAAAATCTAGAATGATGGAAAAAACTACGTTGTTCGGCACCTTTTGACTGCATCCAAGCATAGCTATAATTCCGTCAACTTTGTAACACCACCAAGTTACCCCAAGTTTTCTGTCTACAACTGAGCTTATAAAGTAATATGGGACGGTATCTCTTTGGTTTGTGATTAGTTTCAAGTCAGACATTTTTTCATTGGACATCGTCATAGGTCATTTCTCCGAGGTTATAATTTGGGTAAGATTTCTCGACGTTATTATCGGGTATACTTTCTCATGGTACATCGTCATAGGTCATTTCTCTGAGGTTACAATTTGGGTATCGGGTATATTTTCTCATGGGACATCATCATGGGACATTTCTTTGTGGTTATAATTTGGGTATGATTTCTCGACGTTATGATAGGGTATATTTTCTCATGAAATAAATGATGGTGGATTTTCGGTAAACACCATTACGGACAAAGATCATTAATTAAAATACTAAGGTATTTAATTCAACGATGAGATTATAATAAAGAAAATTCAAATATAAACATATGTTATCAAACCAAAATATTATTTGAATTGTTTCCGCAATATTCATGCATGGAAATTTTTCAATGCAATTAAGAAAATTTCTTTCATTTTTCGCTGTTTTAAACATACCTCGAATAATTTAGCAATGTTATAGTAAGGCCAGGCCACAATAAAATGTTAATTATGCTACCCGTTATTTTTAATTGTTGCCCGATGTTTGGGATCTGAGATTCTCAATTTATTAACAAATCCACGTATTTTTCTATAGCCCGTCGTCCCACTAATATCTCTGTATCTCTAAATGTGTATTTATATGCCTTAAATTTAGAAGCTCTATAAGGAGTAAATAAGTAATGAAACCTGTGGTATGATTCTATTGCCTGGGTCGCATCACTAAGCAAATGAACATTAATGGAGTCAACAAAATTCACGCTACTGAGGGAGTATTGCTGATGCGTTTAGACATAGCGAAAAATGCACTTGTTACAAATCTACAATAATGGTATGTCAATAAATTTCATCTCAAATATTGATGAAGTCTGTACAGAGAATATTGATAGCTGAAGGCTGCCTAAAATATTGATATGAGAGTACGTAAGTACTAGGTAATCACATTAACCAAATAAACCACTTCAATGTGTATAAATTTTATATATACATATAAGTTATATAATTAAATGATATATGTTCAAACCTTATAATGAATAATAGTCAAAATATCGAATGAAATATATCATAGTTATAATTACCTTTAGTGTAATGCCGATGATTAAATGCTTTTAGAAATGTATCATAGTTTTGGATTAAAATATTAAATTGTGAAACAGCAGAAAATAATAAAAGAAAGTTTGATATGGTACATTCCCTTATTTGTGATTCCAAAAACGGTCAAAGGTAACGTCCTAGGCATGTTGTAGGTAAAATATGCGTGAGAGGCACATAGTACCTATAGAATCAACCCACAAAAATACCTAATTGTAACTATATTTATGTATGAAATACTTTTGATTACCCGATTATCAGGTTAGGCACGCCTAATGGCGTACCATCCGTCTGTAGTCGGTACCATTCAAAAGTTTTCATTTCATTTTTTCATAGGACACTATGGATTATAACGACAAAAAGTGGAAGGTAACTTCCGGAAGGTCTTCTACAGAAAGGTAATATTACTATTCTTGACAAATAACCACGCAATAGGCTATTAGAATCCACTTGGAAATTTGTTATTATTGTGACTAGGTGCACTATAAGTTATAGTATAACTTAGTATAATGGTCTAATATTCAAATAAGTTAGGCCTAAACTTAAAATTCCAATCAATGAATTATTAGGCCTACCTTTATCTTAAGCTTATGATTTTTAACAATAACATAACAACAGAAAACGTCATTGTCAATCATGTACAATTATGTTGTGAAATATTCATGAATGTAGATATTATTTAATATTTATACCATACCACTGCGTACATTACTCATTAGGCATTCCATTATTTACCAGATTAAGGATAAAATGAAATTGAAATGAAATTTTATTGATTTATAGTGCCCTTTTAACACATAGCTATCAAAGACACTTTAAATTTAAGGATCAGGTGATCTAAGTCTTCACACGTAAATATAGTCAAAACAAAGTGTTTCGGCGTGCGGAATGTCGAGGTTCGGGTGTCTTTAAAGCATGCGTTACATTCAACGTGCCGTGGACTCTACTATTTAATTGAAAATTATAATATTGATTCATTGAAAAACTAGTCTATGAATTCTGGTAATTAATATTGATAAATTTATTAATAAATTATTTGAACTTAATAGTTAAACTTTAACTTTCTGCGGTCATCAATGGTGCACTTACCAGAAGTGGCAGCCTTATGTGAACTCGCGGATAAAAGCGAAGCGACAGCTGCTCTAGCGGCCTTCGAGCGACTCCGCGCAAAAGTTTGTAAATTTTCGTGCCGACTGCTGAACGTCGTCTGCTCTCGGCTTGCAGCTGGAATCTTAGTGGAATGACTCCCTCAAAAATATATTTTAATAACATTGCTGGGATTTGATAAATGTTATTATCATTTGATAATTTTGTTAATAGTTGTAGTACTTATCAATAAAACAATATTCATGTTACCAAGCAAACAATATAGCAACCATCACTAATAACGTTATCCATTGAGGTAGCCGCGTTAGATTATACAAATAACTAAAGGAACAAAATCTCTCCACTATCTCCCTCAAACTTACACCTATGCTCTTTCGACGCCCCGTTATAGGCGTGTAACAATGGCTGACTACTTCTGCCAGCATGCTACCAACCTTATGTAACCAGATCTAATCAAATACCAAGGGCTCACTCACATACACTAGCTTCTTTCAAATTTCACATGAAGACATATTTATTCAATATCAATTACCGCAGTTCAATAAACTACAGATTGGGGAATAGGATTGATCCGGAATTCATATCGCATATATCATATTGCGACATTGTAGTTTAGTTATCATTATGATTTAAAGGTTTCCTATATATTCACTTTTATTTCCCAGGATAGCCTATTGGCAAGCAACATTGAATTTAATATTAGGGCATATCCATTTTTCTGAGGAACGTATTCGTGAATCCTGCCTTTCCATGTTTTATCCGAGTTATCCACCCCTGTCTTTATGTAATGAGCTCGACTGCTCGAGATTTCTGATTATGGAATCGGAGTTCTGAACCCGATAATCGCCGATCTTTCGGCCAGGTAAATCTAATTTTCACAACAATTTGATGTAATTTTTCGGCAGCATATTGCTGCGATAATTTCTCGAAAAAATATGACAACGACGTCAAGTTTATGTCGATTGATTTTAAATAAATTTTGTCCCTCATAATGATTTGACCTACATCTGTATCGTAGCTCGAGATTCCAATATGGAGTTCCGAGTCTTGGCGGTATTCCTGGGCGATATACGATCTCTGATTCAAGTTGTTTTAACAGCAAAATGCACTTGCATGAAAATGCTTTTTAGTTTAGTTGACGTTACTTAGCATAACTTGTATATTCTTCATGTTTCTGCTAACGTGAATGTGAGTGACGGACTCAATTTGATATTGTCATACGTACAGTAACAATAAAATCCTTTGGCTGTAGCAACCAATGAATAATTCAACATAATTTATTTTTATAATTCCAGAATTATTTTACCACATCATTGCTGGCGTTAGAAGTCTCAAGGATGTTTAGAATTCTACAATCCATGGACAATTGTAAATATTAGTGCAGGGGAAATGGGTGATTATGGTCACAATGGGGTTCACGCAAATAAGAGTGTGTGCCATTTGGATGAAGTAACAAATAAAAATACTGGAGAACATAGTGACAGCATGGATTCTACATGCACTGAAAGAGACCAAAGAGAACACAATGATTGTAGGAAGGTAGGTTTCAAGACAGATAGCATAAAAAATTATAGTGACACTGACTGTGAGAGTGTTGATTACACAGATACTGAAGATGAAAAATACAGTGATGAAAGCAAATCACAATGTGGAGTATATAATGAGCGTGTAGATGACCAGGAAGTAAATAAAATAAGCTTGTGCAGTAAATCTATAGTTTGTCATGAAGGCAACAGTTATAATGAAGATATTATTATGTCTGAGTCGGATCGCAGCCAAATTAAAAGTGACCAATATCCTAGTAGGACTGCCGATGATTTTAATCAGAGTGATGGAATAAATGAGACATGTCATGATAGGAAAAGGGTTACTGTCAGTCATGGAGCGATTGAAAGTACTGAAGCAGTCTCAAACGGTTGTGATGGCAGTGAGATAATAAAGAAAGAAAGCGCCATATTGAATGATGACGATGGGGTTAGCTATTATGATGTTACTTGTAAGGATGATAGCTATGGCGCGGTATCCACCGAGGGTGCGGAGGATGATGATAATGATAGGACTGAGGGTAGTGATGATTACGAGGGGAATACCGACGTATCCGAACACATCGGTGATGATGAAAATGATCGGCGTAAAAACGACTATTTGGAGCACAATTCGGATCATCAAAGTGAACGTTTATTCGTCAGGACGGATATCGCAAAGAATGGCAGTTTTAACGGAGAATGTCACGACGGCGGATATTTCACCTATTCCGCCAGCAGCAATGAACTCGAAGAAGAACGGACAACGGATGGCGCGAAATCTTTTTATCTGAGCAGCAGGGGCGAGAATCAGGAGACAATGGAACAGATTTGCATTCAGCAGCATCACTTGCGTAATAACGCCGGCGAAAATAACAAGATGTCGCACGTTACGAGAACCGTTAAAAGACGGAATAGAAAAATAAAGGGGATTCACGATATAGAAAAAATGGTCGAGTCGATCGTGACATTGAGCGAGGTTTTCGGACCGCGAGCGAGCGACGCAAAATTAGTAGACGACGTTTATTCTATGAATGAAAACAAGGTTAATAGTTTGGTTGATATGTTGGATAATATGCCGGTCGCGAGACGAAGACCTCCGAAGTCCGAATTAGCGATGAAAGTTACTACGTTGGATTCGTATCTTCCTTACGTTTGTGACGTCTGCCAGAAAGGATTTAAGAAACGGTTTAATTTCATGCGGCACCGATTGAGTCACGCGAGACGCGCATCGTGGACTTGTCCGATTTGCAACAAGTCGTTTGGTACGATATCAATGTTCAATCGGCACAAGTCGAAACATCTTCCGAAGAAGTCGCAGAAACTTCGGAGCATTGCCAAAAATTGTTCGATGGCTTTCAGCCAACCTATGCCGTCTGTTCCGGTTTTCCCGACTCTGACGAAGATGTTGGAATCCGGGCCTTCAGTGACCCATACACCGGCGACCGAAACGCCGGCCGATTGGACGCATAAGTGCACGTACTGCAATAAGTCGTTTCGGTATAAGGTGTTGCTGACGTTCCACATGAACGCCGTGCATGACACGAGCTTGCAGCAGAAGATCAACTGCGAAGACTGCGGCATGAAATACCGCCATAAGGTGAGCATTTCCCGCCACAAGAAGATACAGACGAAGTCGGATCTCTCTTGTCAAATCTGCGGCGTTTTATCGACGAGCATTTGCGAACATCGGCAGCATCTCATCACGCACACGAACGATCCGCTGAACCCGTTTATGTGTCCGATCTGTTTTCAGACGTTTCCTCGGCTGATTTGTTTGAAAACTCATAAATACGTACATACCGAGAATCGGCCGTTCGAGTGCGAAATTTGCCTCAAATCATTCAAAACGGCGCATCATTTAAAAAGTCACAGCGCTTTCCATCGAAATCCGTGCGTGATCAATGTCCCGGCCCTCGTTAAAGATGCGTCGACCGGTAACATGAACACGGACGTGCTTCCGCGCTTCGTTTGCAGTTTGTGCAATCGGATGTACTTCACGCGGTCCGGCCTGCGCCGACATCACAAGCAGACGCACGACATCATGTGCACGATATGCCGCGCGCAGTTCCTCGACGCAGACGACTTGCGGCGCCACATCAAGACGCACGTCAAGAAGAAACGGGAGCCGACGAAGCATTGCGACGTCTGCGGCAAGAATTTTCAGGGAAACAACGACTTGCGCAAGCACCTGCGTATCCACAGCGGCGAAAAGCCGTTCGCTTGCGAGCTGTGCGACAAAACGTTTCGCCAGAGCGTGCACCTGCGTGAGCACCATCGCAAGCACACCGGCGAGCGGCCGTTTTTGTGCCAAATCTGCGAGAAGACGTTCCAGTTTAGCTCATCGTTGCGTAAGCACGAACGTACGCAGCACGGCTTGTTGCTGAGTCATACGCCGCCGAAAAAAGTCAAAACGACGCCGTGTAGCGATCTGTTGCACGTAAAGGTGCCGAAGGAACCCGGCAAGACCATCGTGGCCGGGTACACAGTAACGAAAGTCGAGGAAAGCGACTAACTGTAGAGTTAGCCATACTGTCTTCAATAAGACGTAATAACTATAGTGTTAACATAACTATATTTAGTGGAGAGTGCGACTAACTGTAGAGTTCGGGATAGTGTATTTAATAAGAAGTAATAACTATAGTGTTAACATAATTATATTTAGTGGGGAGTGCGACTAACTGTAGAGTTCGGAATAGTGTATTTAATAAGAAGTGATAACTATAGTGTTAACATAACTATATTTAGTGTAGATTGTGACTAACTGTAGAGTTAGGAATAGTGTATTTAATAAGAAGCAATTATAGTGTTAACATAACTATATTCAGTTGAGATTGTGACTAACTGTAGAGTTAGCAATAGTGTATTTAATAAGAAGTAATAACTATAGTGTTAACATAACTATATTTAGTGGAGAGTGCGACTGACTGTAGAGTTCGGAATAGTGTATTTAATAAGAAGCAACTATAGTGTTAACATGACTATATTTAGTGGAGAGTGCGACTAACTGTAGAGTTCTGAATAGTGTATTTAATAAGAAGCAATTATAGTGTTAACATAACTATATTTAGTTGAGATTGTGACTAACTGTAGAGTTAGGAATAGTGTATTTAATAAGAAGTAATAACTATAGTGTTAACATGACTATATTTAGTGGAGAGTGCGACTAACTGTAGAGTTCTGAATTGTGTACTTAATAAGACGTAATAACTATAGTGTTAACATAACTATATTTAGTGGAGAGTGTGACTAACTGTAGAGTTAGGAGTAGTGTATTTAATAAGTCAACAGGCTCTGTAGCTACTAACTGAAGTATAGTTAACATCTCTGTATCCCAACTCTAGAGTTAACGTTAGTCTAGAGCTCACCCTGTTGTAGGGACTAACTGCAGGGTTAGAGTTATTGTATAGAGACTAGAGGGTTAACTGCTACGTACAGCAATTTTTATTATACAGCTAATCGACTGTATAGCAACTAATTCTACAATTATGATCTCTGTATCCTAACTGTAAAGTTAAGTTTCATCTGGCCATCACATAACCTTACTACGTTAGAATTATTTATTGAATATAGATGAATATAGATGAATATAGATGAACATGGATGAACATGGATGAATATGGATAAAAATATATGAATATAGATGAATATAGATGAATATAGATGAATATAGATGAATATAGATGAATATAGATAAATATGGATGAATATGGAAGAATATGGATGAATATGGATGAATATAGATGAACATAGATGAATATAGATGAATATAGATGAATATAGATGAATATAGATGAATATTGATGAATATAGATGAATATAGATTTTATATATAGATAAAAATAAATATAGATGAATATATATGGGTATGCACAGGAAAAAAACCGCTTATCTGGGGAGTCGTTGGTTCGAGTCCCATCAGGGGTATAGGTTTTTTCCTGTGCATTTCTCTCCAGCTATTTATAGAACCACATTGGCTATACTCATTACCATAAATATACAAAATATACATAAATATAGATCTGATATTAGTTACATTATCGACATCATCGCGTTTAAAAAAATTATTTCGAAATTACACCAGACACAAATAAGGAAAATTTTTGAGGTGTCATTTTTTGTGCATTACAATTATAGAATAGCGTTTGTAAATATTTCATATTTTTAGTACTCGCGCTTTGCGAAGGTTATTTCCAAAACCCGCCGACTTAAGTTATCGTGGTGTACTTATGTGGAAGTAAGTAGATTTATTACTTATTAGTGTTTATATATAATAGTGTAATTAATGCTCATTGTTACTCATGTTTCTACGGTCACTGTCAAGTACCAAGGCTTGGCTTGGCCTCGCAGATCGATCTGGCATCACAAGACTTATGGAACATTCTCTCAGGGGAAGTAATTGTGTTAACTTTACAATGTCATTCAATAATGTGGATTAATTCCCTTGTATTCCCACCTCATGATTATATGAAATGAAATGAAATGAAATATATTTGATTTAAAGTGCACTATTAGCAACGCTGTCTAACACAGTACATGTACTGAATTAATTTCCTTTTGCCTCATGGTAAAATGTTAGATACAGCGAGGCGTACTATACGTTCGGTGATTATTTCCCCCTTGTATCCCGCTCGTATAAAATATTCAGTTAGTTGCCCTTATCACGCATTAGCCTCTCTGTGTGTGTTGCATACGGGTAAGCTTCATATACAAGCTCCTTTTGTTTGAATAGATGACCTGAACATGGGAGTAATAACAAAATGTAAGGGGGCATATGGTAGTAAGATTATTAATGGTAAGACGTTCAAAATGGCAATCACTCGGCCATTTTGACCAAAAATGATGTCACTTGTGCAAAAGGATTGGTGTGGTTTAAAATTTTCACACGTATAATCACTAGTTGTAATCTGCCACTGTTACCTGGCTACAGATACAGTTGTGTATTGGTGCTCTCCCTTGTCTTCTTGCTTTCCGCTACATAGTCGTCTCACCTCACCCTTGACTCTAATCTTACTCTCTTGTCTTCCTACGCCCACCTCCCACTTGTTGCGGTTTTTTGTTTCATCCGACGAAGAATCCTTGATTTACAAAAGTTTGCATCAATCTTCGTGAGGGGTTATTTTTCGCTTAATATCATCACATGGCTGACATCGCCACCCACATCTTGACGTAGTTGTTAAAACCTCGTTACTCAGAAAGTGCCGAGTAAACAGTTATAAATGTCTTCGTATCTTTCAAATAGATTTTGATAACTGTCTAACATAGGACACAGTCTTATTGAAAACCTTTGACCAGTGTTTGCTATTGCCCATAGTATTTTGATATCTTGAGCTTTATTTATAATTAATGTATATCCAGTCACAGTAATATGATCTTTATATGTACAAATATACAAAGCTATTTACTGTATATACGTATAACAAGCTTTGTAGAAATATGATATTTATCACCGCAAGTCAAAGCGGCTTGTGAAGATTCCCTAACAAGTCATTGAAGAAGGCATCTTCGTACCAGGCGCTAACAAGCCTTTCAAAATTATTTTCCCAGTGTATGTTAATTCGTGCTGACACAAATAGATTTCATAGAAACTTATAGCTAAGTCAGCCACAGGAACGGGTAAAGTATCTTGCCCAAGGTTGCAACAGAAAAAAAACTGTCCTTTGTATGTCCTGAACCCCTGACTCCCAGATCCCTTTTCTGTTGCTCTACCAATTGAACTACAAAGGTCGACTTCCGTATATTTTGGTAAAGACCCTTTTGAGAACACACTGATATCTAAAGTCTGTACCTCGCTGAGGCGAATGAATGGCTGAGTATTGCGATGTTTGAGATATTAACGTCAAGTTAATACGGGGTAGCCATATAGTTTCATGAATAACAGAAAAGAAATTAGCTGAAAAAACATTGTCCTTGCTGAGAGAGAACTAAAAGTAGACCGATTGTGTGGAATTAACTGTATTCCTTGTGTTTCTCGTTAATCATAGTAACAGTAAATTCGTAAAGTGTCTGATAGCCATGTGTTAAAATGGCACTATAAATCCATAAAATTTCATTTCATTGTTTGCGTTATACCAAGGGCAATATTTATAATTTTTCTGTGCATTTCTTCATTAGATTTACAATTCGGAAGCTGATTTTCAGTGTAGCAAACGCCGAACTTGAAGCTACGTATAATATCGGAGGCAATTTGTGTAAATTATACTACATTAGGGCAGCCTTTAAAAACTTATGTAACAAGCCTTTGCAAATAGGCTCAAGCAATGAGGGGCCCATGTATGTTGTATGTGCTTAATCACTAGAGATGGGTTGCCGTGTAAGCCACCATATCGTATAAAACGAAAATTAAAGGTAAAATATAGGCGAACTGATATAATTATTCACACCAAGCTTTCGTATACAAGTATACTTCGTCAGGTGAAATGGTAAGGTGGTTTTTTAAGATATTGTTAATGATCTTATGATTTTGTGCATCTACTAATGTTATTGTAAAATTCTTAATGAAATATTTGAGTTGGTACCTCCATCGTGTCTATTGGAATATTGTAATTCAACAGTCTCCAACTTAGTAGGCCTGCATTGTTGTGCGTGCAACTGACATTTAATTAGAAAGTAGCACCAAAACCTCGCCTTTACCTCTTTTTCCTTTTATTTACATCACATTATTGATCAATTAATTATTAAAATTTTAAGATTTATTTTCGAAATACCAGAAATTTTTCATTAACTAATGATTCCCGTTTACTACATTTATTAGTGGTAGCTACGTTTTATAGTAATAATAATTAGTGAAAAATCTTTTTGGCAAAAATTTCCGTATCTGTACATATGGGTTGATGCGTTAAAATTGTTGTATAAACTAAAAGTGAAGGTAGCAACTTATTCGCTTACTGAAGTAATTAGCAAGGCGAGCTTTTGTATAGAGGTAAACTTCATCAGGTCTAATGCTTTTCATCTGACGGATGACACCTGATGAAGAACACGTCTACACGAAAACTTGGAAATAAAGTGTATACAAAAACTTGAATGGAAATAAAATTTATTTGGTTAGAATGGACTTAACCTAGCTGTCAAAGACACCTTACATGACTAACATACTTTACATGTGTTAACGATAACCTCAGAAAGTCAATTCAGTGTTATCTTTATTTTTCACTCTATTATATAATAAGTTAGTAAAAGCAGATAAAGTGGTTATTACCCAAAGATTTTTGTTTCATCAATATTTGTCTGTTGAAAACTAAATTTAATTACTATGCTATAAATAGATTTGCATGAAATTTTCTGGTTAGGTTGGAAATGGGCCAATGAATGTTTGATTAGGTTTTTAAGGTGATCTGTGGGTAATCATTTGGTTTAAAATTTAAATGATTAGATAGGATTTTAAAGGATTTTTGAGCTGTATTTTTGCCACATGGGGAATGATACACATTTTTGATGAGTCATAGTTTTTGTGTAGTAGTGCACATTTTTATTCTGTGTAGCTGCATTTGGGGAAACTGGCCCCCCTGCATTATAT
>WURV02158824.1:0-15997 GCA_011762755.2 Epimenia babai | reverse complement strand
AGATTAAGCCAGACTAAAAATTAGTTCAGTCATTTTTCCAGGTGCCAACACTATTCTTTGCTGCTGATTAGGTAGTAAGTCCCTAATAAAGAATTCTCATGTAAGTTAGGTAAAACGGAACATATAAGGATGTACTATGAGTAAAAATAGTAAATCTAGAAGAGACGCAAAAAAAAGAAAATCAGAAGAAAACGTAACCGTCTCAATTCAATAGATACTACACCTATCAAACAGGATTATTCTAGCCCGGTAATGGCGACGATGGATAATCCTTTATCCGATATTACTGACGAGCAAAGAAAAGAACTCTTGTCGTAACTAGGAAAAAACGGAAAAGAAAAAGTTGTCGAGATATTCGATTCTCTAAATCAAATCTTAAAAAAGTATGACCCTATAACGCTTATTGCTATTCTTTCGTGTTATGGACTTACCACAGGAGTAAGCAATAAAGGAGTTGAGGCAAAAGCATCACCAAAGGATTTAAATCAAGGCCATGTCGAATTAATTCAGGCTCTTGCTCTACAAATACCTGAGAATGGGCGAGGCTCTCATCCTGTCCCCCCAGTTATAGTTCAGGAAGTCTGGGACAAGCTAATCGAAATAAGTCATGCGTTTAAATTTAGCAGATTGAATGAAGCGATATTGGACTCTTCAAAGACCGAACTCGCCATCAACCAAATCCAAGAACGAGTTCGCAGTCATACTCAAATGGTTAGAAATTGGTAATTCCATTCACAAGTAGTTACTATTTCCAAAGAAATGTACGGTGATTTTGATCAACCAACGCTAAATAAACTAGGGGGCATTCTCAATTGAGCCATATGATCGTGGCCCCCAGGCGTAACATCGCCAGATAGGTCGTCGCCAAGCGCTCATAACGAGTGGCAATTCGGCGATAATGGTTTAATTTTTGAAAATAACGCTGTTTATATTCCACCAGGCTTATCAGAATATGCTCTATCTATTGTTTTATTTAAAAAAGAAAATAGTAATATGCGATATGAATTTATTGATAATGCCTCTACATTAGGATTAGAACCTGAACATGTCAAATATTGCTTAGTCATTGCAATCAATATAGATAGAGATGATTTGCCTTATCACACTATCACACTGACTGAAGCTCAGAATTCTAAATGATCATTATTTTCTTTATCTCACAACCACCATCTCCCCAAACCCCGAATTCCCATAACCTTCGACTTTTACCTTCGTTCCCTCACATTGGGTTGACTGTGCATAGATAACAAAATTGTAATAACTGTTGAAGGAATCTGTTTCCACTTCGTCTATGCCGCTATGTACTAGCACACCATGATGGTCGTTGGCACTGACATTTGACATCACCACTTTGATGAGGCGTTTTCCGCTCGTGCTATGAGGGTTGTTTGTGAGTATCAGATACCTGCCTATTCCAACATTACCTTTGCATTCATGCGTGACAACGGCTTGTACGCGGATATCAACGATGTCACCGACATGTAGATGTGGTGGGCCGATTGAGTAGAGTATGTGTGCTTGACGTTCTTTGCCCGTTACGAGCAAATGTTCTTTTAATTCGGTGTCGGTGCGATGGATGTTGGTGGCGTGGACGGGGATGATGAACGTCATCGTTAGCAAGCACACTAAACCAATAACTTACTCATATGCATAAATATGTCCGCCTTTGGCGGTTCTCTTTCCGACCGGATTCTGGCTTTCGCCAGAATGACGGACTCTTATAATCATAGCTTCATGTCTCACGCAGGCTGCGGCTGATGCTACGTTTAACAGGTCCGATGATGTAGTCGAGCATGGTGCGGCCACCATTCAGTATAATGCCTTCTATCGGCATGCCGGCCCTGATGTTGATATCCGTATGTTGTGATAGCGCCTGTTTGTTTATTTTCAGTTCTACTTCGTAATAGTAACCAAAGCGATCTTCCAGCCTGTCTGCTGATATTCTATTTACCGTTGCTTCCAGGGGTGGTGTAGTCCTGAAGTTGTAGGCCAGCAACCTTAACCTGGCGACCTGACCTTGTTGAACGCTGTCTATGTCATCTGTCCCCAGCCTGGCAATGGCAATGAGTTCATCCTGTACTGGTAGTATTTTCAGTATCACCTCACCTGCTTTGATGGTTTCGCCGGTTGAGCTAATCTGCATCTCGGTAATCACGCCATCCACCGGTGCCAGGATAACTGCATTACGCAACAGGTCTTTGCTGCGTTGTATTCTATCTTCCAGTTGTGGGATGGACTGTTCCAGTCGTGTGAGGATGTTGGCCACCTGCTCTCTTTCCTGGCTGGTAAGATGTTGACTCTCCAGTTGCAAGGCACTCAGGTTTAGCTTTTTTTCCTGTAAGGCCTGAATGACAACACCGGTTTCACCTTTAATGCGTGACTGCTCCCTCTGCAGACCGACTAGTTGTATACGGCCAATGTGCTGTTTATCGACCAGCTTTTCGTAAGAAGCAAGTTCGCTTTTTACCAGTTTATATTGTTCTGCTAATGACTCTAACCTGAACTTGTCTGCGGCCATGCCTTTTTCCAATTGCTGCATACGGGACTCCAGTAACTGCTGCTGTTCGAGCTTGACTTGCTTACTGGAAGAAAATACCAGTTCCTGTGCCTGCAAGACACTTTCTTTATTTAGTTTTATCGCGATGGCCAAAGTATCTGTAGCAAACTCGACTTCTGTGTTTCCGGCTAGTAATGACTTTGCCTTGTCACGTTGGGCGAGAATGAGAAGATATTCATTCAGTCGTGCAGCGAGGGATGATTGTATGTCTCTTGTATCTAGCTCCAATAGGACGTCGCCAGAATGAACAAGATCCCCATTGCCAACCTGGATGGATTTTATTCGGCCGCCATCAATGTGTTCTATTTTTACATTATCTGACTGGGCGCGAATGAAACCACTGGCAATGGATGCACTCTCCAAAGGTGCAAGCGCAGACCAAAAGTAGAGCAGGAACATTGACAAAATAAGTGCTGCACTGACAAGAAACATGTTCTTTTTAAAGCTAATCACTTTTGTATTTGTTTTCATTTTTCTACCCCGCCTGTTGTGTATGAATAAATCCGGCGTTGGACACCGCCGGCGCATGTTTATTTCCCTGGTTAGCAAAATCGGTAACTTTGCCCTGATAGACGACGGCACCTTTGTTAAACAGGATCATTTCATCGGCAAGATGCATGACTGAACGACTTTGGGTGGAATAGATCAAGGTCTTGCCTTTATCCCGCTCTTCTTGCATGAGTTGTTTGAGTCCTTGCAGGCTATCCATATCAAGACCTGCTTCCGGGTTTTCCAGCAGATACACTGCCGGATTGCGGGCCAATGCTGCTGTGAGCATGATGAGTTGTTTTAGACTGGCACCTGATGCGTGCGTTGTCATGCCTATACGCCAGCTATCACTGTATTGAATTCGCAGTTCGATCATTTTTTGATTCAGGCCGGTGCGTTCGGCTGTGTCGATGACCTGTGACTGTGATATCTGACCATAGCCGGTCAGTAAGTTTTCTATCGTGGTTTCCGGTAGTTGCAGGCTACTACTGACATAGGCCATACCTCGACATAGTGCGGCGGGTTGCCAATCGGCAATTCGTACTTTGTCTATGAGTACATCGCCCTGATGTTCTTCCAGGTCTGAACTTAAGACCTGGAAGATGGCATCCTCCCCTGCTCCTGCGGGACCTATCAGTGCTAGGGACTGACCGGGCCTCGCCGTCACATTGAGTTTTTCTATTGCATTCGTACTGAATTCCTGTAACTGGATGACGCCCTTCATCTCTTCTGCATAAAGCCCCTGAATTTTTTCTTCTTGCATAAATAGTTGCTCACAAGATTTGAGAAAGGCACGACATCTGGATAAGCCGGATAGCTGATTGATCAACTGTTCTATGGGAAGAAAGGCCTTGCTACCGATAATGAGGGCGGCAATAAAACCACCTGCCGTGATCTGGTTATTTAATAAGAGTACGGCGCCCAATGTCGGCATGCCAACCTGTGCCACCCACTTTAGTGAATGGCTCGCATATAACAGCATGCTATCACCTACCGACTGCTCATTTTTCGTTGCACTACTCTCCAACCAGCTCTCCTGCTGTGTGGTTTGCCAGTTTTCATGGCTATTTGTTTTTAGCAACCATTTAAGTTGTGCAGATGCCAGCGATATTTCTGCCTGTAATTTTTTGCGCTGCTTTGCTTCGTCCTGTTCTTTTGGCAGAATGTAACGCGTCTTCACTGCCAGCATTATTAGCTGTACGAGGTTCGCGGATAATATGAACGCGCCCATAAGAGGATGAATGAGAAATACGATTGCGAGGAAGAGTGGTAACCAACAGGCATCGACGAGTGTTAGTAGTGATCCCGTTTTTAGGTTTTTCAGGAAGAAATTGTAGGACCCCGTCATATGGCTTTTACTTTTTTCATCCGCAGACAGGTTAAGCGCCGTATTCATGTCGGGAAACAATGTGTTATCCATGTAACGCGCTAATGACATCAGGACATCACGACGCATGCATTCAAATATGATTGCTGTAATAGCAACAATAGCCATGCCTGCTGCCAACATCCACAAGGTATCCTGGCTGGAACTGGTCAGTACCCGATCAAATATTTGTAAGGTGTACAAGGGTAATACCAGTAAACAAAGGTTGGTGACAAAGGACAGGCCCAGCGTAAGCCGGGCCGTCTTTTGCACAGACAGGTTAAATTGCTTCCATACTGTGTGTTGGGTAGTCATATCAAGCCACCGCGATCTGCACATCCATAAGTGCGGTTAGGTTGATATCGTTTAGCTCGGCGAAGGCAACCGAATCGGAGAAGTCTCCATCTGCATCAAAGTCTGCATACAGGATGGTATTCTCACCAACGGTTTCAAACTCAAGCCATGACTCAGTATCAAGTGCTGCCAATGATGAACTGAGATCAAAGCTTAAGATGTCTTCATCCAGGGCAAAGTCGAGGATGGTATCCAGGTCTGAACCGATATCACTTTGCTTCCAGAAAAAGGTATCGCTACCCGCATCACCGGATAAGGTGTCACTACCTGTCATACCGCGCAGCAGATCATCACCTGCACCGCCTTCAATGACATTATCCAGTCGATTACCCCGAACTGTGTCATCGTGAGCAGAGCCGATCACGTTTTCTATGGATTCAAGTGCATCTGAATCACCACCGGTGACTTTCTTGCGATGAATGTCGATATTGACACCTCCACTGGCATCCGCCCAGGAAGCGGTATCGATACCGGAACCACCGTCAACGACATCACGGCCACTACCGGAAATAAGTAGATCGTCTCCACTACTACCGTAGAGTTTGTCGTTGCCACTGCCACCACGAAGGATGTCGTCTCCTGTCCCTGCATTTAAGGTGTCATGGTTATCACCGCCTTCCAGTATATCGTTACCGGAACCCGCGTTGATGACATCATTACCAGTATCACCATAGAGACTATCATCACCACTGCCTCCAGTAAGCGTATCCTGACCGTGACCACCATAGAGGGTGTCGTTTTCCGCGCCACCTTCAAGCTGGTCATTACCATTATCACCGTAGAGAGTATCGTCACCGGACTGACCAAAAAGCTGATCATTGCCATAACCACCTGTTAACTGGTCATCGCCGGTACCACCATCCACGTGATCGTTACCAGAACCACCATCAATGATATCATTATCCGCACCACCTTCGATGTGATCATTACCACTACCACCGTCGATGTTATCTGTGCCGGTCTGTCCATAAAGTGTGTCATGACCACTGTCTCCTTTGACAACATCATCACCTTTTCCGGCTTCGACAGTATCATTACCCGTCCCACCTTCGATGTGGTCATTGCCGGTACCTCCGGTGATTTCATCTACGCCATCGCCGCCATACAATTTGTCATGGCCGGCGCGACCGTGGATTTCATCATTACCTCTACCGCCGTAGATCTCGTCGTTTTGTGAGGAGTAAGCGACGAAGTTACCGTCCTGGTCATATTTGACGAGATTGCCATCTTCATCATATTCCCAAGTATACAGTACCTCCGTATCGTCACCACCATCACCACTACTCACATTGGGATCAAGCACTGTGGCGTTGGACTGACCAATATCAATGGTAAAAACGGAGTCATCGAAATCCCTGTCACCGCCGTTGTACAGATCTTCAAAGCCGAGTTTGATATTGCCTTCATCAGTATCTAATAGGCCTACTGTGTGGGCGATACCATCAGGATTCAATGCATAGTCGCCATTCTCCACTCCGGCAGCGGTATGGTAGATGTGATGGACGATTTGTGTTTCCGTCCCATCTGCACCCACTAGCCATAATGATGGATTGTTTGAACTAAGACTGGCATTGCTTCCATCCTCGTTTCTCATTTGCAGCTCACCATTTTCCATATCCATATTTGTGTAGGCATTGTTATAGGAGTGACCATTGGCCACGATAAAGAAGCCTAGTTGATCTCCTGCCTGCAGTTCCAACGGACTGGCACTGACACCACCAATGAGATCACCGCCTGAACCCTGTAAACTGGCATTCAGGAAATGAAACTGCACATCATAGATGTTGCCATCGCCATCGACTTTATAACTACCTAACGAGTTTCGATAACCAGCTGATTCGCTATTAAAGATAACCTGTCCCTCATAGTCCTCTGCAATAGTAAAGCTTGTCAGATCCACATATGACGGGCCGCCGCTACCCCACAGGACGTCGTTACCCGACTGTCCATAGATGAGATCATCACCAGCGCCACCACACGCGAGATCATGTCCATTATTGGAGTAGATGGTATCATCACCACCTCGCCCCGATAATACTTCATGACCTCGACCACCTTGCAATAGATCATCAGCGCTTGTGCCGATAATTGGTTTAATTGCATCTGTCATTATTGAGTCTCCTTTATGGTTAATGTTTCAGGTTGCATACACAACCCACCCAATTTTCTGACGTGTCAGAAAATACGATGGCGTCCACACTGTTCCTGTAAAAACCAAAGTTCTTCACAACTGAATCAGTCCGGAGTAAATCCAGACGGTGTAAACTAATGCTGCCACCCAGACCGAGGTCATCCAGAAGGCCATTGCTTCTCTTAGTTTTTCCGCGATGGTGTCGTCCATACCTGAAGATTGATTACCGCGATTAGTCCAGCGTTGTTTGGATAGTCTTGCCAGGCAGTACACTTTTACTCCAGCATTAAACAACTGGTTAAAATAGAGAATGAAGGGCCATTCCAGGTGAACTGTCCTGCTATAACGATAGAGAAATAAAGATAATGCCATTCTCGATACGGCGATCCAGATGACATAAGCGACAATGAAACTGGTATTTTTTGAAATAGTAACGCTGATTGCGACGATGGGACTAAATAGCATGGTCCACATGGCGATGCGCTGGTCCATAATGCACCACCAGATGAAGTAGCCCACTTTCTTTGGCCCGAGTTGTAAGGCACGCGTGCCATTTCTCAGCATGTTCCCGGACCAGCGCCGAAAGTTCTGGGTCATCCTTTCAATACCAGAGCCCTCTATTTCTTCAACGGTATAAACCAGTGCATCGGAGACGTACAACATTTTGGCATCCTGAGTGAGCATGTAGTACCAGGTGCTTTTGTCATCACCAGACAGAAACCTGAACTTGCCCCAAAGCCAATGCTGCAAGTGATCTGCTTCTAATGTACGAATAAACTTATAGTGAGTAAGGTGCTGGGCGCGGAATACGGACATCCTGCCAGTTAAGGTCAGAACTTTTTCCGATAGCGAATGTGACTGCATGGCAATGCGTCTTTGCGCAAAACGCATGGTGAGCCAGGATTGCATCCATTTTGGTCCATAGCACAGGACTTCTTCATCTGTCGTTACTGCCTGTATATCCTGATTGAGCTGAAAGACTGGACAGCACTTTCTTAATATGCCGGGTGCGAGAATGGCATCACCGTCCATAAACACGATCAGATCATCTTTATGTATACGTCGGCGTGACATAGCCCTTAGCACCAGGCCGATCGCCATACGTTTACCCGGCACGTTTTGCCTGATCACTACAAACTCCAGTGGCAAGTCCTGAGCATGTTGGTTCAGGTAGTTCATGATGATGTTTTCATCATAGGCATCACCGGAACCCAGCCACAAGGTAGTCGCGATACCGCTCTCCCGTACCTCACGACAAATACTTTGCAATACCAGCTCCGTGGTATCGCGTCGTTCCTTAAAAGTGGTCATCATGAAATGTACATGACGTGGCCGCCAGCCACTCTGCCACACTGCTTCGGCACGTTTCCTGATTTCAGGAAAACGTTTGTTCTGGTAGATCTCTGATCTCACCACGTGGGTGAACCACCATAGATAACGCCAGATACCCAGCGCCCCCAATGCGAGCGTAAATTGCCTAGTCTCGGCATCAAAAATACTGTTGGGTAGATGTACGATTAAAATGAAACACAGACAGATATATAAAAACAGTTGGTAACAGATCTCCGGCGTCCACTTGGCTGGTCGATCGAGGGCCGACTCACCGCTGACGATAGAATCATAATCTCTAGATTTCATATTCGTCCTGAGCTGCTTGCGACTTTGCCTGCACAGCTTCTTTCCTGGGAGATGACTCACTAAATAGACCTTTGAAAACGGCAGGTATCAGGCGATTGATTCTAGTGGCAGGGAAAAGCACGCTCACAGGCAAGCCCGAACGAACATTGAACAGGGTCTCTTCATTTTGTTTAGTCAGCAACTCCAGTTCCACTAACACGTTATGTTCAGAATGTTCGACAGGTCGATACTGGTATTCGCGATTGTTCAGGTAGGCCTTATCAGGCTTAATACTAATGACCCTTGCCTGCCAATAGGCATCTATCGCCAGGACATGGACTTTCGCTTTTTGATTTAGAAAAAGTCCCTTTGCTTCTTTGCTTGTTACATAAACATGCACACGCGGCACTTGCAGTCTTTCGAACAGACCGATAGTTTCTCCATTTTTGACTAACGCTCCTTCATCTCTGAAGATATTGACTATCCTGCCAGCATCAGGCGATTCAACCTTAAGGTTATCTCGATACTCATAAAGTGTTAGCACTTCCTCTGTGACGAGTGTGATTTCCTGTTTGAGACGATCGATTTCGATATCAAATAATTTGACCTCTTTCCCGGATAGTTTGCTGCCCATTTCGATAGCCAGCTCGCGCTTTTTACGTAGCGCATCCAGATCGAGTTTTTTCCTCTCCAGATCGGTTTTCGCATCACTAATACTTTTCGCAATTTTCGGTGAGTCGATTTCGAACAGCAGCTGTTCTTTGGTAACTAACTCATCCTGCTGCACATTAACTTTGTGTATCCTGCCATCGACCAGTGACAACAAGGGCTCAACCGGTGTTGTCGTTACTGCATTGTCGACTTTCAAGCTAATGAAGTTTTCGTAAACACCATTCAGCATATAACTAAACAGGAGAATCCCCGTCACGATGTAAAACAGTGACATAGCAACCAACCTCACCGGCCAACGCTTTACAGGCACTTCCTCCGCAGGGCTTGGATCGGGTTTGGTAGATACTGGGGTAACCGGTGAGTCTATTCTCAATATAGTATCGCCAATAGGCACCATAGAGCCACGCACTAACTGCTCGATAAAATGTTGAAGTAGTTCTGTCTGTCGTTCTGAGAGGTCAAGAAAGGTAAACGCTAGTTCATTACTTTCTTCATCTATCCGGACCAGTTTGATATGAATATCGAAGGCGATATCAAAACCCTGGAATGGCAGTTTGAAATAACAAGTATGTTCGGAATTAAGTTGTTCATCTCCATGCCAACGATTCTCGGTCATCACACAAAAACCACCCATGCTCCAGTCTTTCGCTGAGTATGTATGCCCATCGATCGCGATCGATAAGGGAGTGGCTACCCGGTGATGCAATCGTTGACTGGCTTTTTCTCTCGATATTTTCATTCGCTCTACAGGTCTTCTTTAATTCTGTACCTGTGTAGCGCAATAAGGGTGCCAACCCGCTTTATCCAGCTATTTCATAAACTTAGGTTTTTTTAAAGATAAATAGCACTCGGGCTTTTTATTAAATTGCAAAAGGATATTTGCAAATTGCAAAGCAGGACGAAGATTCGCCTGAAAGAAAATGTGATCTAGCTCACAGACCACAGCCGCTCAATTTCGACAAGAATTTATAAGCCTATGATTTTCATCAGCTAACAAGGGTTAAACAGTTTTCTGGCACACGGCTTGCGCTAACAGCATTGAGTAAAACAATTTTTAACAAGAGGAAGCTGTTATGCACCATCATGAATTTGACAATATGACGTTGGATGAACTGTTGCTTAAAGCAGATAACGATACGCTTGGTGTTGTACTCGCGGAATTCAATCCACACCTGCTTGAAGAAATGGCAGCGGATGAAATGTTACTGGCGGTAAACAAAACGGAATAAAAGCTAGTCATGATCTTTTCATCCAACATTTTTCTGTTCGCCTTCTTACCGTTATTTTTGCTGGCGTACTATTTAACGCCAGCAAAAATGCGGTCACTGACCATTCTAGTCGGCAGTTATATTTTCTATGCCTGGTGGCGAGTGGACTTTTTGTTTTTATTCGTTACCGTTACCGTCTGGAATTACTTCATCGGTTTACGCATTGCTACAAATGAAGATGACCTAAGAAGACGCAAGAGCTGGTTGCTCACTGGGGTAAGTGCCAATCTCGCTACATTGGCTTACTTCAAGTATACCAACTTTGGTGCGGAGACTATAAACCAGACCATGATCTCTCTGGGACTGGATCCCTGGCTCGTTAGTAATGTCATTTTACCTATCGGGATCTCTTTCTATATCTTTCAGGCTATTAGTTATCTTATCGATGTTTATCGCAAGGATGTCGAGGCCAACGATAATTTTATCGAGTTTGCGGCCTTCATCGCTCTCTTCCCACAGTTAATTGCCGGACCTGTACTTCGATATAAAGACATCGCCCATCAATTCAGCGGCAGAACACACACGGTAGAGAAATTCTCAGAAGGTGCGCAGCGTTTTATGTTGGGTTTTATTAAGAAGGTAGTGATTGCTGACACGCTCGCTCCTTTAGTCAATGCCGGCTTTGCGTTGGAAAATCCCAGTCAGCTTGATGCCTGGATAGCCACCATTGCCTATGCTGCGCAGCTTTATTTTGATTTTTCCGGCTATGCCGACATGGCCATTGGTCTTGGCCTGATGATGGGCTTTCGTTTTATTGAAAACTTCAACCAGCCTTATATCAGTCAATCCATCACTGAGTTCTGGCGACGCTGGCATATCAGCCTGTCTACCTGGTTGAGAGACTATCTGTATATTCCTCTCGGTGGTAATCGTAACGGCAAGCTGAATACTTATCGTAACCTGTTCCTGACCATGATACTGGGCGGCTTCTGGCATGGAGCCAACTGGACTTTTATTGTCTGGGGTGCCTGGCATGGCAGCTTGCTTGCCATAGAAAAGGCACTCGGACTCAAAGACCCGATGCGATTTAATGTACTTCGATGGTCCTTCACTTTATTTCTGATCATGCTTGGCTGGGTCGTATTCAGAGCAGATTCCTTAAGTAGTGCCTGGGGCATCTATAGTGCGATGTTTGATTTCTCTTCATCGGCTATTAGTAATGAGTATGCAGTCCACCTCTCCTCCATGCAGATATTTAACCTGTGCTTTGCCTGGGTCTGGATAGTAGTACGTGGTTTTGGACTGACCTTAACGCCAATGGGCAACCTCGGCCTACGACTGGCGCAGGTCAGTTTAGTCCCCTGCTTTGCGCTGGCCATCCTGAAGCTGTCCGCGCAGAGTTATTCCGCCTTTCTTTATTTTCAATTTTGAGGTGCGCCATGTCTGATAAAACCTGGAACGCTTTATACACACTGATATTTACTCTCCTGATTGGCGGAATGAGTATCATCTATTGCAGTGATCTGGAGATGGACATACAGGCCAGTACGGACGATATATTTAGTGGGAAGCTAACTAAAAAAATTGAAAGCAATCTGGATAATAGATTCTCGCTTAAACAGTTAGGAGTGAATACCTGGACGGCTATTCAATACCTGGCATTTAACGAAGGCAAAAAGGGACTCACTATCGGTGACAACGACTGGCTTTTCACGGATGAAGAAATCTACAGCCTGCCAAATGCAAGACAGAACATGGCAAACAATATCCACTATATCTCTCAGGCTAAGCAGGTATTAGCTCAGCGTGGAATTGAACTTGTCGTCCTGCCGGTCCCTGCCAAGTTACGGGTCAACCAGGATACCAGCATCTTAGCACGGCGCGACGCGACGATGGAAAAGCTCTATGAGCTATTTATCACAAAACTGAAACAGGACGCCATCGCCGTCGTTGATCCTCTTTCCGAGATGCAGGCTCGTAGCGAGAAATCTCAATTATTTCTACCGACGGACACACACTGGACACCTCTAGGTGCGAAGGTAGCGGCACGAAGTGTCGCCGACTATGTCAATGGGCATCTACAACTCAGCCTGCAAGAGAAAAAATTTGTTACTGATGTTACGGGAAGCTTGAAACACGTAGGTGACTTGATGAATTTCTTACCACTTTCTCCCTGGGCTGACTTCCTTAGTCCGAAAGAGGTGGAACTGACACTATATGAAACACGGGAACTTAAGACTGAAAAAGAGCTGGATTCACTCTTTGCTAACTCTGAAAAATCAATCGATACCGTCTTGATTGGTACCAGTTACAGCGCAAATGAAAAGTGGAACTTTCCTGGCGCACTCAAGCAGGCCCTTTCGACAGATATCGTTAATTTATCAGTAGAAGGTAAAGGACCATTTTTACCCATGGCTGATTTTCTCAATGACTACCTGCATCAGCTCGATAGTTTAAAACTCGTCATTTGGGAAATTCCAGAACGATATACCCAGTTTGCCTACAACATCTCCGCTCTCGGGATACATGGCCAAGATTTATTAGCAATGAAATAAGTAGCGAAGGAGATCAAGATGAAGAAGACAACACTTAAGAACATCCAGTATTCATTAGCAATCACTTTGCTAGTGCCTGCTATACAGATACGGGCAGCCAATGAAGCAGCTTTATACGATCTTGCCCCACCGAATTCCTCGTTTATACGAGTGGTAAATACTGATAAGAGCTCGGTAGCGAAGCTCAAAGTTGGAGAAAAAGTACTGAGCAATGATACTTATTGCAGACCTAATGATGTCAGCTACCTGCAGCAGGGAAATCACGAATTGGTGGTGAACGGTAAACGGCTTGTGGCTGAACTAAAGGCCAAACATCTTTATACCGTTATAAATAGTGATAAGGGTGTGAAAATCATTGAGGAAGCCGTTTTTACGGATAAGCTCAAAGGACAGCTGGGCGTTTACAACCTCACTGAGCTTGATGCATTGACCATAACAACGGGCAAAAAGGCTCAGACCGTGTTCAATGGTATTGGGCCTTCAGCTTATAAGATAAGAAAGATTAATCCCGTCCGTATCAACCTTAGCATTCGAGCTGAAGACCGATTATTTGTGCAATCGGATTTTCAACTCCTGCAAAGAGGAAAAACGAACAATCTGTTTGTTTGCGGAGCATCTGACATGATTACCGCAAACTGGGCCGTGCAATAAAACCAGGATAGTAAAACGAGGAAGAGATATGGAACGACAATCGACATCTTTCACGTGTACTTTGTTCCTGTTGCTATGCATGGCGGCATTGCAGTTACATGCAACCCCCTTATGCCCCCAGGCTGCCGACAAAACAAACTATCACACTGATTTTCTGGAAAACTTTCTATACCTGCAATCGGGTAATGACCAGTGGTTGTTCCGTGATACTGACCTAAAAACATCCTTTGGCCCTGGCCGCTCAGGGCTGAAATATATTGCTAAACTAAACGCTGCTCTCGAAGAATGGGGAGTCACTCTCGTGATGGTCCCTATTCCAACACGCGGTATCGCTCACCCTGAGTATCTGGGTGATATTGCTTACGATAAAGAAGAAGCCAGAGAGAAATACGCAAAGTACCTGAAAGATCTAAGAGACGCCGGTGTTTCAGTTCCCGCACTAGACAGTGTATTCAGCACGCAACAATCCAAGCCCCTATTCTTTGCGCGTGACCATCATTGGACTACCGCCGGTGCAAAGAAATTTGCCAAGCTGACATCCAACAATATTAAGACCCTGGCTATATATAAAAAATTGAGACATGGTCAATTTAACACGACACGTACCGGAAACATTAAAAGCAATGGTAGTCACGCCAAGGCAGCCAAACTAATGTGCCAGGTGGATTTTGATAACGAAGTTATTGCCAGGTATGTGACGGAAGATATCTCCGAAAAAGATCCCTTCGCTGATATCCCTGCACCTGAAGTTGTTTTGGTGGGTACCAGTAACAGCGAAGGAAAGCTGGACTTTAACTTCGCTGGTTATCTCCGGCAGTACCTGAATACAGATGTCTTGAATATGGCCCAAAGCGGTGGTGGCTATGACGGTGCTATTACTTCTTACCTCAACAGTGAGTTATTCCGCGAGCAACCACCCAAAGTACTTATCTGGGAGGTACCTGGATACTACAGTTTGAATACACACAGTTTCTATAAAAACTTATTAAAGGGATTACGACTATGAAATATTCTCACACTATCTTGTTATTAATAATTGGCCTTACAGCTATCTTCACCAACGCGTTTGCTTACGAATTCAAATTACAGCAGGGAATTGACAATAACCCATATGAAATATCCCAACCTGTTAATTCCTCTTCTTATGCGGATATCTACATGGGACACGACGGTGCTCATAAAGTGAATAAAAAGAGGGAATATCGTTATAGCTTCGATCTTAATGGCAGAAAATATTACGAAACCCAGGCCAGTGCTGCTGACAAGCTCGACATCAATGTTCGTTTGCGAACCATCAACCGGTTTAAAGTAAATGGCAAGTCACTCAACCTGCTGCTTACCGCTGACTGGAACACCGACCGAGGCACCTACTTTAGTCAACGAACCCGGCAGGTGGCAGTGACCAGTCACGGACAAAGTATCGCAGACCGCTTTGACTATGATAATGGCAAATTAGCTGCCGAAGTCATCTATCGATTCAACAGAAAACATTCCCTGGGACTATATAGCTACATATCTTGTCGAAACTACCTGAATGATTACGAAGATATAGACCTTGAGGCACTTGATTTTACCGAGGCAGTCCTGCAACCAATTTATCGCTATAAATCGGAATCGGGCACCTACCTGAGAAGTTTTGTCTACTATAAAAGAAGAGCCTATGACGATCTCTTGAACGACAATATTAACGGGCGCAATATTCCCGATTCAAAACTTAGATATAACATGTATGGCTACGGCTTTCTCATCAACAAAACAATTGCTGGGCGTCTGTTTGCTCAGGTATACGCATCGGGATATTTTTCCAGGGATAATGCCGAAGGCTATCGGGATCTGGATTACCACAAAATTGCCCTGAAGTTTGAATACAAGATAAATGAGACCAGTAAGCTGGTGCTGGATGGCTACTGTTATATTCGCGACTATAGGCAGGATTCCGCTAGACCAGTTGAATCAGAGTTCGGCGATTCAGGCAGAAAAAGAACAGGGTGCAAATCTGAACTCAGTTACTCCACACCTTTTCCTTTTCTTAATGATGAAAACATTCGTTTAACAACAAGGCTCGCAACTGAAAACGAATCTAACTCTGAGAACAGGCTCAGTTTTGACAAATTTGAGTTTGGAATAGGTTTGTCATATCAATTCTAAACACCACAGCCACTTTCCACCCAAATGAGTAATTTCAAATGCATTTTAGACGTCCAGTTTTTTTAGTAGGGCGGTCTCTAATTCCTAATGCAACATCTGATATATATGCTATTTAACCTGAACTCGGTTTAAGAAATTGAACTAAAGGCTTGCCCTCCGATCAGATCGATTATGCCTAAACAATTGATTAGAAAGGAGAACAAACCCATGAACAAGTTAGAGGAAATCTTCTGTGATGTCGACGATTTC
>WURV02158813.1:0-15999 GCA_011762755.2 Epimenia babai | reverse complement strand
TGGCCGAAGCTCGATGTGTCGTGGAGGCATGCCGACGGCAAGCTGTGGCTGACCATCAAGCAGACGCAGAAGGTGACCGAGGTCTGGCCCCTGTTCGATTTCCCGCTGACCATCGCCATCGTGGACGAAGGCGGCGACGAGCACACCGAAGCGATCCGCGTGCGTCGCGCGGAGGAAACGTTCGTCCTGCCGTTGGACTTCATCCCGCACCGCGTGCGCATTGACCCCGGTCACGCCATCCTTCGCGAACTGACGATGAACCAGTCCGAAGAGTTGTGGCTGGAACAGCTCACCACCGATACCGACCCCGTTGCCCGCCGCGAGGCCCTCGCCTGGTTCGTCGAGAAGGTGAAGAAGCCGGATGCGCCCGGCGACGAGCAGCGGATCTGCGGGTATCTGCTTGCCGCCACGTCCGACGCGTTCGACGAGATGCGCAGCGAGGCGCTGGGACGCATCCACGGCCTGTTGCGCGACAACAAGTGGTTCGATGCCAGCGAGTCCAACGGCGCGTTGATCGCTCGTTGCGCGGCCCTGTTGGCTGATGACACCCAGGAGATGGACCTGCGGTGCGACGCGCTGCGAATGCTCGGCCGGATGAAGCACGAGGGCACGCGCGAGTTGATCGAGACAACTGCGCTAAACGGGCATCAGTCGTACGCATTCCACGCGGCCGCGATCGAAGCGGTCTCGCTGCTCAATGGCGAGAAGTCGCTGCCGACGCTGCGGCTCGCACTGAATCACGAAAGCTACCGCGAAGCTGTGCGGCGCGCCGCGATCGATGGCATCCGCAAGCACGCGCCGGAAGATGCGCATCAACTGCTGGTGCAGTACGCGCACTACGGCTACGCGTACTCGCTGCGGCGTCACTGCCTGGGTGCGCTCAAAGACCGGGTAGCAATTGATGACTACATCGAGCGCTTCCTGATCAGCCTGTTGCAGGACGGAGACTGGCGCGTCCGGCGTCAGGTTGCGGGCATCTTCGGCGAGAAGTCATCCAGCGAACGCGTGCTGGCGGCGGTTGCACTCGCTGCCACCACCGACCCGGATCCGCATCCGCGCAATGGTCTCACGCGTGCCGCCGAGCAGATCAAGGAGCGTCGTGCGAAGCAGGCGGCCGAGGCCGCGAAAGCCGCCGCAGAAGCCGGGAAGAAGTAGCGACTGGCACGACCGGCAAATCACAACGGCCCGCGCGTCATGGAAGACCGCGGGCCGTTCGTGTTTCACTGCTTGTTTCACCCGCCGGGTCGTTCGTTCCCGGGCTAGGCACTCTGCCAGTACGGCATCGAGAAGAAGCCCAGCGCAGGGGCGATGGCGGCGTTCGGGAAGGTCTCGATGAGCGTGTTGAACTCGCGAACGACCTCGTTGTAGAAGCTCCGGCCGTGGGCGATCTTCTCCTCCATGGCGGTCAACTCGCGGCGAAGACGGTCAAAGGTGGTGTTGGACTTGAGGTCGGGGTAGTCCTCGACCACCGCCACCAGGCGCTGCGCCATGCGGGTCAGTTCCACTTCGCGATCCAGCGTCGAGCGTGCCCGTTGCATGGCGGCTCCGCTGGTTCGTCGGGCCGCCAGTTCCTGGAACAGATCGGCCTCGTGCGCGTTGTAGGCCTTGATCACCTCGACCAGCGCCGGGATCAGATCGTGCCGCATACGGAGGTCGGCATCGATATGCGCCCACGCATTCTGTACGCGCACGCGGTAACTGACGAACGGTTGTAGGACAGAACCGCCAGAACCGGAAGCAACACGGCCGACGAGATCAGCAGCGACACAATGAACGGGGTCAGCGCCACCACCGGCTCGTAGGTGTTGGACATCAGGAACAGCCACCACACGGCACCGGTGAGCCCCACCCACATGGCGATCAAGCCGCCGAGACTCCAGTGGATCTCCTGCGCTTCGGCGTGGTCGTACCACTCGTTGCGGGGGAGCGGCGTGATCATCAATGGCACATTGCCGACCATCGTCAGCAACCACGGCTTCGACGGCTTCCACTCTTCGTCCGGCTGCTTTTCGCGTTCTTCGGGGGTCGACGTCACTTCCGAGATCAGTTCCTCGAGGTCGCCGAGATCCTGTGCGTCGTCGTCGAGTTCGCTGCCCTCGGCCGACTCCCAGTCTGGATTGGCGCGACGCCAGGCGGGCGAACCGACCGGCGGCGACAGACGCGATTTACCGGAACGTCTGCGCTCTGCACGCTGTTCCTTGCGACGGCGAGCCTTTACCGCCCGTCGGGTGACGTCGAGTGACGCGAACGGCGGGTCATCGGTATCAAACCCCTGCAGGCGCGGGTTTTCCAACGCGCTGGCCTCCGGCTTCTCGCCGCGGGCCGCGGGGCTACCGGCCGGCGGAACCAGCCGGACGCGCGCGTTGTCGGCCCTGCGCTTGAGTTCCCTCACTGTCACCACGCCGCACGCGCTCGCCCGGCCAACAGCCGGAAGCCAACGCACCGTGTAGCGATTGCCGCCTTCATGGATGGTCTTGCTCGGCAGGTGCTGGAACTCCGCCTTGCCGAGGTCGAGCCGCACATCCAGATCCCCCTGTTCGATCCAGGCATGGGTGTGGCGCTTGTAGTCGCTGACTGTGACCCAGTGGCTGTTCTTGCCGGTGCTGCGCCGTTGCTCGTGGGTGAAATGGAAATAGGCACAGCGAGTGGCGAAGCGGGGTGCGCGCAGCGGTCTCAGACAGCGCATCCGGCCCTCCGTCCACAGGTCGTCGTGCTCGTTGGCCAACGTCAACGGCATCGGCGTAGCCTTCTGCATCATGTAGTTCTCGTCGTCGATGCGGCGCGCACGCCATATGCCGTATCCGCCGATCATGACCAGTGGCAGAGACGCCAACCCGAGCAACAGGGTCAGATTGCCCGACCCCCCGGTGCTGATGCGCGACGTGGACCACCACAACACCAACCCGATCCCGACGTAGACCGCGGTCGCGCCTCCCAGCCCCATCAGGATCGCCATCCACGTTGCGCGGTCGCGGCGGACGGTGATTTCAGGCTGGGCAGACGGATCGTAGGCGGCCGAGCGGCGCTTCCTGGGGCGACGAAGCACGGCAATCTCCCTCTGGATTCTCTGGAACCGGGTGGATGAGGTCGCGGTGGGATGGGGTGACCCCGCAACGTATTTCGCCCCCGGCAGCGGAAAGCCACCGGGGCGCGAAGCACACGTTGCGAACGGCACAAGTCACTAACGTACCCGATGTCGCCGCGGTCATGCGCGGTCTTGCCCGGTCAGGGGGTCGTCGCCTTCGCCTCCACCGTTTTCGCTTCCGTTTGCCCCGCTTTCTTCCGCCGGGGCGTCCGGATCGTGATAGCCGAGTTCGCGGAGTACCGTGATCGCCTGCTCCTCGGTGAGGGGCTCGTGGCCTTCGGGCCAGCCGTCGCTGTTCATTGCGCGCATGCAGGCAGTGAGCACGGTCGCCAACTGGTTGATCACCTTGTGTTCCGGGTCTTCCGCCACGAAATCGATCATCGCACCGACCGTTTTCGGCAGCCGCTGCGGGAGCGTCGGCCGCCCTTCGGTGGCGGGTTCCCCGGTGGCGGCCGCGTCACCGAACAGGCCCAGCTCGCGACGGGCTTGCGCCAGCTGCGCGTGACTGATTTCGTCTTCCCCTTCGGGCCAGCCATCGAGGCCCATCACCTTCATCGCCACGTTCAGCACCTCATTGGTGCGCGACTGCGGCAGGTGGTCACCGGTGAGAGGGTGGTAGAAGAGGTCCGAGACAATCGGCATGGCGCCACACGAGTCAGCAGAACGACGATCAGCAAGTCCCGCGCATCATAGACGATGACTACACTCGACACCGCCACCGACTACGACGTGACTATCATCGGGGCCGGCATGGCTGGCCTGGCGGCCGGAATCCGACTGGCGATGTTCGACCGCCGCGTCCTGATTCTGGAGCGCCACGGCAAACTCGGCGGCCTCAACAGCTACTACAAGAAGGGCGGGCTGGATCTCGACGTTGGCCTGCACGCGGTTACCAACTACGCCCCGAAGGGTGCCCGCGGTCGCCCGTTGACCAAACTGCTGCGCCAACTGCGGATTCCGCACGACGAACTCGGCCTCGTGCCGCAGCGGGCGGCGGAGATCCGGTTTCCGGACGCGCGCATCCGCTACGCCAACGGCGCCGAGTCGTTCCGCGCCGGTGTCGTGGAGGCGTTTCCGCAGTGTGCGGCTGCGATTGACCGGCTGCTGGTCGCGGTGGACGAACGGGCGGCATCGGCGCTGACGCGGGATGACGAGTCGTTCATCAGCGCGCGAGCGTGGCTTTCGGAACTGGGTATCCCGGGCCCGCTGGTCGAGATGATCATGTGCCCGGTCTGCTACTACGGCAGTGCGCACGAGCACGACATCGATCTCGACCAGTTCGTGATCATGTTCCAGGCGTTGTTTACCGAAGGCTTCGCCCGACCCCGCGACGGGGTCCGCAGGATCATCCGCCTGTTGGAGCGCACCTACCTGGAGCGCGGTGGCAAGCTGGAACTCAAGGCGGGCGTGAGGCGCCTCCATCGTGACCCCGCCGCCAACCGGGTGACCACCGTCGAACTTGACCACGGCCGGACGTACACCGCTGGCGCCGTGCTCTCGACGGCCGGACGGGTGGAGACGGAACGGATGCTGCTGCATGACGCAGCGGAGACCCTGCCCGACGCGTCCGATGATCGTCTCGGCCGGCTGGCATTCGTGGAAGCCATCGCCGCGGTGGACCGCCCGACACGCGAACTCGACATTGACGCGACGATCATTTTTTTCAGCACGACGCCGCAGTTCGCCTATCGGTGCCCGGACGACCTGGTGGATCCGACGTCAGGCGTGATCTGCATGCCGGACAACTACGACTACAGCGGTCATCCGGAAATCGGTGCCGACGCGCCGCTGCCCGAACCCATGGTGCGGGTGACGGCACTGGCCAATTTCGCCCGCTGGCGCGAGTTGGTGCCAGACATGCATCGCTACTGGAAAGATGACCGGTACCGCGCGACGAAAGACGAGGTGTTGCCGGTCCTGCTCGAGAACGCCGCGCAGGTACTCGGAGCCGATTTCCGGGACCATGTCACGTTCACAGATCTGTTCACCCCGCTGACCGTCGCGCGCTACACCTCCCACCCTACCGGCGCGATCTACGGCACGCCCGACAAGTCACGGGACGGCACCACGCCGGTCTCGAATGTGTTCCTCGCGGGTACGGATCAGGGTTTCCTGGGTATCACCGGCGCGATGCTCTCCGGCATCAGTATGGCCAACCGCCATTTCCTGCAGGGCTCGTGACCGCATCACCCGGGCGCATCTGACCTGTGGCGCGGGTCAATCCGTTGCCTGCCCGCGCCGATACAAAGCCAGGGGGAATTGGGTGGATGGCCGCGCGGAGTTGTTTCGTTTCATCAGGTGGCAGCAGTCGGGTAGTCTCCCGGCGCTCCCCCTGCGGCGTCCCGATCGAGTGCACAGGTGTGCAGCAACCGAAGAAGGAAGGTCCGCTCATGGTTGAGCGACTGCCAGTCCAGGTGTCCGGAGCCCGCGCCTACGGGCGTTTCGCAAGTGTGATGCTCGCGGCGATGATGCTGCTGGCGTCCGCCGTGGGCTGCTTTCCGAATCTCCCGGCCGTGTCGCCGGACGGCAAATACATGGCGGTCTGCCTGACGCCACGCGGGGAATACGAAGCGACGCCGTCGTTCGAGGCCGGACGCGCGCGTGACCTGTATATCGCCCCGGTGGACGGCTCCGGTATCTGGCGCATCACGTCGCTGTCCACTCGCTACGGATCGGGCGCCACGCAGGTGGAAGACCTCTACCAGGCCGCGGAACCGGCGTTTTCGCCGGACGGCTCCCGGCTGGCGTTCGTGATCCGTCACCTGGACGGGCCGCGCAAGCAGCTCTCCACGGACCGTGGCTGGGTAGTGGTGGTTGACCTGACCGATCAGCTCGGCATCGACCTCGGCACCAACCGCACCTGGAGCCTCGGCGAAATCGTCCGCGCTGGCAATGATCCGGATCGCCATCCGAACGCTCCTGTTGCGATCGCCGTGGACAACGCCCACGCGCTGACCCCGCGGTTCTCGCCGGACGGCAAGCGTCTCGCGTGGATTGAAACCCGGGAGTGGAACGAACAGCCGGAAAACGAAGACGATCGCGGCAGCCGCCTCGCGAAGTCGGGTTTCTTCGGTCAGCTGAAGATCGCTGAACGTCGCGACGGGGAGGGCCTGGTGCCGCTGGCGGTGCCGGAGGGCTTCGAGGAAGTGATTCCCGAGGTGTCGTGGCGCAACGATGGCACGCTGATCGCCGCGCGCCGCGTGGGGATGCGCCCCGGCGGTGCACCGGTGTTCAGCTGCAAGGCCGAACTGGTGGATCTGGATGTGGACGCTGGCGCTTCGCGGGTGCTGTGGACGGGCGCGCTCTCGACCTATCACGTCGGCGTCTCCGCACACCCGGCTGGTCCGGTGGTGGTGGACCAGGTGTGGCACGTCCGCGGGCAGAGCAAGTTGCTGCTGATTGATCCGGCCAGCAATCCGCCCGGCGAAACCGCGTTGGTGACCGGTGTGTGTGACATCGCTCCGCGCTTCGATCACACCGGCGCCACACCCGTGCTGCGCTGGCTGCGACACCGACGCGTCGACAGCCGCAGGGTCGAGATGGTCGCGTGCTCGATGCCGTTTGATGCAGCCGGCAAGGCCGCCGGCGACGTGACCGAATCCGTGCAGGCGATCGACTCGACATCCTGGAGTGGCAACACCACACCACTCGGGTTCACCCGCTACCTTGCCACCGGCGGCAGCGGCGCGATGATTCACACCGTCAACCCGGGGTTCTGGCCGTTGGAAGGCAAGCCCGAACCGCTCGGCGTGGACGCCAACGACAAGCAGAACTTCAAGGGCCAGCAACTCATGCTGAGCACCGGTGGCGGTGTCTTCAACCCGATGATCGGCAGCCTCGTCAACCGCATCAACACCAACTGCCCGGACGAGCGTGCGCTGATCGAGGTCGCCCGACGCACGCTCTATCCCCGGCTGGGAAGCGCCCGGATCTCCGACTCGGTGATGCTCTTTGACGTGACGATTGTGCAGAAGAACCAGCAAGGCCAGGACGTCAAGAAGACCGGGCAATACCGCGAGATGGTCGCCGGCAACCGCATCCGCACCGAGGAGACCTACGGCGATGCCAACGTGAAAACGTGGGACGGAACCACCGTGCGCCACAAGTCGGGCAACGGGGCGATGCGAGACATGAACCCCGCAACCAACCCGATGAACCAGGCGCCGTTCGACGAGTTGAAGGAACAGCTCGATGAACGCCTGCGTCTGCGGCGGCTGTTCCTGCTCGAATCACTCGAAGACCCGGCACCGGGCGAATCGGCTGATCGCTTCGAGTTCCGCATGCACAGCCGACAGGCGAGTGTGGTGCTGGAGAAAACCGGCGCCCGGTCGCTGATCTATCTGCGACGTGTGGCCATGATCAAAAAGCCGGGAAACCAGCAGGGCCTGATCGAGGAGGTCTTCATCGGTTTCGAGATTCTCGGCGGCGCGACGGTCCGTGCCTGGCCCCGCGAGGTGCGTACCCGGTCGCATTGGGTGCGCAACAACAACCAGGGCGGCGCCGCGGTGCAGACCACATCGTCGGTGATCCGGTTCGTCGGCAAGTTCGAGGACTGGGAGGTGCCGCATCCGAGCAATCCGCGCTATCTGGTCAATCTGCCGCCGGGAGTGAAACTCTACGAGGCCGATAGCAGTCGCCATTCGCCGGATCATCCGTTCGACATCAGCAAGAACGAGCCATCGGTGGACGCGAAACTGGTGAAGCAGATTGTCCCGTACCCCTTTGCCAGCCGTGGCCGGCGGGCGATTCACAGCGGAATCAACCAGGGGCTTCCGGGGCAGTGCTTCACCAATGAACGCTGGTAGCGGTTGCGTGGGCTTCGTATAGCCGCAGCATCGGTCCGCCGCTCGCAAGGGGAAAGGGGCACGGCATGCGCCACACCCTGATCATCCGCCACCCGAGGGAACGTCTCTCCAAGTGCTCGTTGCGGGGCCTGGAAGAACGGGCGGACCTTGCGTTCTGGACCTACCCGCGCGACCACAACCCGGGGCACCCGATTGACGGGGTCCGTCTCGACGACCTGCAGGGTCGGATCGTTCTCCGGCTCGGTGCCCCGGAACTGTCGCCGGCAGATGCCGAGGCGGGGTTGTTGTTGATCGACGGGACGTGGAAGCTGGCTGCACTGATGAACCGTGCGCTCGACGAGTGGCCCGGCCTGCAACTTATCCCCCGGTGCCTGCCGGGCAACGTCCGCACGGCGTACCCGCGGCGGCAGACCGATTGCCCGGACCCTGCCGCCGGGCTGGCATCGGTCGAGGCCCTGTACGTAGCGCACCGCTACCTGGGGCTCCCCACCGAGGGGCTGCTCGACAACTACCACTGGCGCGACGAGTTCCTGCAGGCCAACGGACTCTGACGCTGGCCCGGATCCGTTTTCGCGCGTTCAAGCCCCGGGCCGCCGCTGCCGATATCCCGTGAAGGAGATCCGTGCGTTTCTGACCAGGCGGAGGCAGCGAGTGATTGGACGGCGACTGATGCCGTTGCTGGCGTTGGGCCTGACCATGGCTGCATTCGCCGAAGGGGTGTTCGACTTCCTGCCGGAACCGCCGCCCGAAGCCCGTCCACGCGCCGCGATTGAACGGGCCGAGACGCTGCTGGCGAGCGGCGAAGTGGCGGGCGCGTTGCATCATCTGAACCGTGCCCGGCTCGCAATCGGGGAGACGGCCGAGATCCTGCTCGACATCGCGCGGTGCCAGATCCAGCTGGACCAACTCAACGAAGCGCAGGCCACGCTCGGTCGAGCGATTGACCAGCGCATGCAGGAACTCGCCAACGGCGTCCAGGAATGGGTGGATCGCCGGGCAGAGAGTGCAGCCGACGCGGCGGTCGAGGCCGCCGTTGAACGCGCACGCGACGAAGCGAGTGGACATGTGGGGCCGGGTGCCAACGCCGGAGCGGTTCGCCTGTTTGCCAACCAGATGGCCATCGGGTCCGGGCCCGGCGCGTCGACTGAGACACCTCGGCAACCTGGCGGCCCGGACACCACAGTGCGCCTCCCCGAACGGATCCCACGCGACCGGCTGTTGAGCGAAGCGTGGACCCGCCTGGCATTCATCGAACTCCGCCGGTCTCATCACCTGATCGAGTACGGCATCAGCGATCCCGGCAACATCGCCAATGCGATGATGCCAGCCAGTCCGGACGCCGCCCTGGCCGAGGCCAATCGCCGACGCGCGGTCGCCCGTCGGTACCTGCTGATGGCGACACAGATTCACCCCGGCAATCTCACCGCTCGCCGGATGCGCGACGATATCCCGTGAACGACCGGTGGTTGCGGTGGTTGCGGATCATGCGCGGAACCGGATCACATGCTCGATCGCGCGTGCGACATCGTCGTCGTTGGTGAAGCCGTGCGGCGACAGGATGACATCACCGTTCTCGCGGAAGCCGGCCATCACCTTCTGTTGACTGGCATGGTCACGACGGGCGGGAATCGTCCCGGGGTCCACCCGCAGCGGGAGAATCGCGGAGCGTTCAGCGGGCGGGTAATCCGGCGCGGTCACGCCGGGTGAGTCGTGAACGGCGGCAAGCAGTTGCTCGACGATGTGGTCGATGCGGGTCCGCACGCGATCGACTCCCACCTGCTGCCAGAGTTGCAGGCACCCGCGCAGCGCGAGGAGAGGGATGGTTGGTCGTGCGCCGGACTCGAACCGCCGCGCATCGGGTTGCAGGGTGAAGTCGTAGTCGAGGTAGTCCCGCTGGTTGATGACGGACATGGCGCCGACTGACGGGGGGGTCAGACGTGCGATCAGATCGCGCGCCGCCCACAGAAAGCCCGCGCCATCGAGTCCGCAGAGGAACTTCCGGGCGTCACCGACGACGACATCCGCTCCCCAGCCCGCCACGGATACCGGCTCCACGCCGATGGTCTGCACAGCGTCAACCAGCAGCAGTGCGCCCCATTCTCTGCACAGTTCTGCCAGCCGCAGCACCGGCAGGCGCCAACCCGTGGTGAAGTACGTGGAACTCGCCGCGACGAGACGGGTGCGCGGCGTCAGGCATTCGCGGAACGCCTCGACCGGGAGCCGGCCCGTCGCTGTGGCCTTCACGAACCGTACCCGTACCCCACGATCCGCCAGGCGCATCCACGGGTAGACGTTGGCGGGGTACTCCCGATCGGTGATCAATACCTCGTCGCCGTCATTCCACTTCAGACTGCCGGCGAAAGCGGAGATCGCGTCCGCGGTGTTGCGGAAGAACGCCACCTCGTCAGCGCCGCCGGGCGCGTCAACCAACCGGGCGAGCATGGCCCGGGTGTCCTCCACCTTCTCGTCGAGGCCATCAAGCACGGCGGCGGCGCCGGCGGAAAGCGCATCCAGCGCGGCGTCCACCTGTTGCCGTGCCACCAACGGCAGCGGCCCCCGGCGGTAGCTCTGGAAGTACGCGTACTCGCGGGCAATCGGGAACTGCTCACGCAGATTGTCGAGGGTGAATGCGGGCACGCCATGCTCGTCAGTCGATCGGCATCGACTTCTTCGTCCAGTAGATCTTCTGGTTCGTCAGACGGATCTGTTCGTCGATGTACCTGTCACCCGGCTTCGCATCGCGCGCGGCGCGGTAGTGAGTGAGAGCGTCCCGGTACTTCTCGATCGCTCCGCCGAGAACGTCTTTCAGGCTGCCCTTGAAGTCGTCTCCGCGCGTGGACGCCACCATCTCTTCGCCCTCTGCCACGGCCGCGTCGCCGGCATCGAGTTCAGCGCTCACCGCCGCGTCGTAGTCACCACGGTTGCCTCCGGGCGCGGGGCGGGCCGAGGGGCCATCGCCGGTGTCGCCCTCGTCGCCGATCCCGAGGAACTTCCGCCGTGATTCGAGCCGTTGGTCATTGGTGCCACGTGCCACCTCCGCGACGTCTTCGTGGGTCGGCGCGAGCAGCAGGAGCCGCTCCACCATCCACTCCAGATCGTGCGGGCGGTCCGCGCGTTCGGCCGACTTGTGCGCCCGGAGGATGCCCTTGACCGCGTTCTCACGGGAGCGCAGGAAGCGCAACACGTCCGAAACGTGCTTGCGCAACAGCTTCTCGATGTCGCGGTTGATCCCGCGAGCCTCGCGACGATCCACCGACGGAGCGTCGAGGGCCACCAGCGCCGTCGCCACCGCCGCGCCGATGCGATCACGTTCGGCCAGCGATTCGGCAAGCATCGCAAAGGCCGCGCGGTTGTGCGGATCCGTCGCGATCACGGCGATCGCCAGTTCTTCGACGGTGTCGTAGTTGCGCCGCTTCAGTTCCTTCTCGCACTCCTTCAGGGTCATCGAGACGTTGCCTGCGCGGGCCGTGTTTTCGTCCGGTTGCGGAATGCCTGCCGCATTTTCCGGCTCGGCCTTGTGACGCATGGCCGCGATCTCGCCATCGTCCTTGCCGACGAGGAACTCGGTCTCCTGCAGCACCCACAGGGCGGCTTCCCGGCAGCCGGGTTCGCCATCCGCCAGCAGTTTGCGCGCCGTTGTCAGGCCGTCTGTGCGGTAGTCCGCCACTTCCTTCTGCACCTTGCGGCGGTAGCGCAACAGGTCGTTCGCCAGACGCGACAGCTCGTTACGCACACTGCGGAACTCCGGCCGATCCTCCTCGTACAGGTCGTACAGCATCTCGGCGCGTTCGACCGTCTCGGCGGCCTGGTCCATGCGGTGCAACTCTTCCATCAGCCGGGCGCGGTGGTATTCGATCCGCGCGTCGTCCGGGAACTTCTCCGCCAGTCCGTCGAGCGCTTTCAGCGCGCCCATCGGATCGTCCTTGCCCTGATCCCTTGCAGCGGCGATCGCGTCCTCCACGTCGTCGGCGAATGCGACACTCGCGAGTGGAATCGGAAGAACACGCGACGGCAGCTTCAGCATGAGTCCGGCGGGCAGGGGGCGGAATGGTGCGGCGGTGAGAACGCAGCGGGACATGCATGAGAACACGTCGGGGCGCTGACATCCTCATTCAACGGCTGGCGTACCAATTGGTTCACAGGTGCCCGCTGCCGGGCGCTGAGCCCACGAGCGAGGCCCGTGTTTATCGAACCTGCCGAACGAACCCACCGAGCCTGGCCACGTTCCCGGTGAACCGGCAGGAGCTCCCTCGGAGATAGTCCGCCTCCCCCGATCGCCGGTGATTGCGATCACGCGAGACTCGGGCGCGCCCTGCCAGGCTCGCCTTCGCTTGACTGGGTGTCTTGTAGATTCGACCAATCCGGGTCTGATCTTCGTTACCCACCCCCTCCATGTGTCTCAACCCGTTGGTGTCAGTCGGGGTGGAGCAGAATGCAGCGGATTATGAGTCTCCCTAAGCTGCCAGGAGACTCATAATCCGCGGGTTCCGGGTTCGAGTCCCGGCGGGCCCATAAGAAGACTGCCTGTTTTACGGGCTGCTGGCGGGCCAGGGGTGATCGCCATCACCAAGATCTGGAGATGTACCGGAAATTGTACCGGAAATTTCGCAGTGATTCGCTGAGAGGCACCAAGGCGGCAGGATCGAGAAGGAGGACGTGAGTCTGGGTTGACTTGGGCTCAATTGTGGGTCATCTTTTCGACAGACCCTCTTTACTACGTCCGTTTCGATTCTGTGACCGCGTTACAACTACTTACCGACTGGTGGCACTGCGAACGCACGATCTCGGGGTGCCGACTTCCGAATCGAATTCAACCTCGACCCGACTCCCGGGGCGACCATGCCGAGTTTGTCAATCAGGTTCGGTCCGTGTGGCAAGAAATCGGCGAAGCAGTCCTAGATGAGCCGGAGTTCGAGCGAGACCGGTCTGAAGTAGTGGGGGCCACACGGCGCGCGGCCACTCTTGTACTGGACTTGGTCACCCGATGCGCGGAGCGCTACACGCAGGAGTGTGATCATTGGTACTGGAATCGATTTGTATCCGGAGCGGACTGGGCATCGCTGACGATGTCGTCCATCCAAGGCATGGGGCGTATCACAAAAGCCCTGACCGAGCTGGCTCGAAACCCATCGTCAGCCGGGATACGGTGCACCATCGGCGAACCGTTGCCGCCGTCCAGGATCCGAGGCTGGAAGCAGTGGGCGCGGGGAGACTCCCAATGTTGTGACCCCTCCGCAGGAATCTGGCAGCCTCACAGTTCTTGTTATGGGGTGATGTTCGCCGAGTTGCCCGATACCGTGGCGGATCCGGACTTGCTTGCCCTCGTCCGTGACGCATGGTGGAGGGAGGTTCTTGCACCCATAGGTGGCGAACGGCCAACCGAGAGGGCCATGCGCATCGTGCATGGAAGCCGTTGGGCGCGGGCGCGGTGTCTCGACAGCTTGTTGCGGGCAAACGAGTGGGGAGGCACTCGCAGCCCCGAGGCACAGTGGTTGTTCGACCTGACTTCCGACCCGTCTTGCTGGCCTCTTGCGCAACAAGGTTTGGACGGAGGCGAGGCGATGGGGACCCTGATCGAGTGGCTTTCTGAGTGGCTCGTGTCTGGATGCGCAGACCCGCGAAGTCTCTCAGCGACCCCGGGCCTGGATACCTCGACTGTCATCCCGGCACTGTTCGGATGGTTGTTGACTGGAATCACCCAGCAACCTGCGGAGCACGAATCAGCCCGCACTCCGGAGCGAGCTTCCTCGTCAGATGTCAACCACGTGCAACGGGACCCGGGACGGACTCCATGCAAGTGGAAGGACCGATTCAAGGATGATCCAGATCCAAGGGCGCGGGCGCAGGAGTTGGTTGCGGTCGTGTTGGCGCAACGGGCTCTTGCGGGTGAAGGGGATCTCGGAGCGAGCGGCCTCCGCGAGCACCTCATCGGCGAACCCCACAGGCTGAATATCCCGCGAAAAACCTTGGATGACTGGCTACGCGAGCCGACTGCTTCCCTGCTGCAGCGTGTGGTGGGTCTTGCGCGAGTCACGAAGGGCGAGCGGACCCGAGAACTCAAGGAACTGGCCACCAGAGTCGACCTGACCGACGGATCTGGCCGGATGGATGGATTCAGAGTCATCTGAGGCCGAACTCCGCCATGCGATCAATGGCGGATCGGCCACCATGGCATGGCGGCGGAATGGGACCGCCAAACGCGGGAAGTACATGCGGGCTACCGCTGGCGTCGTGTGACGGCCGGTAGCCTTGCGCGACTACCTGCGAAATCCCATGGCACTGCCCAACCTGTTCCGACTTGCCGAAGTGTCCAAGCACTTCGGTGTATCCGTTGACTCACTCCGGGCCGAGATCCGTGCCGGGCGCCTGAAAGCCTATCGAGCTCGTCCGGGCTGCAATGCCCCGCTGCTGCTGGCCGAATCAGACGTGCTCGATTGGCTGGAGAATCACGCGGCAAAACGAACCCGGGTGCTATCGCCCAGAGCCGTTGCGGAGGCGCGGCGCGACTGCGATGCCGCTGAAGAAGCTGCCGATGGGGATGCCGATCAGCACGACCACGCCGAGTTCGGCAGCACGCTTGAGAAGGACTCCCGGAGGTCAACCGGAATCGACCCCGATACGGCTGGCGATGAAGCGAGCGGCGACCTCCAAGGCGAGGTGACGTCATGAGTCGTTCGCGCCGAAGTGGAGGCCCGGATGGGCTGAAGGAAGCAATCAAGGCCTTCAAGGCTGACCATCCGATTCGAGAGTTGTTCGAAGGCCCTTTGGAGCGCGTCGCCAGCACCAATCATGGCGAGTATGCCGGGCCGTGCCCCGTGTGCGGTGGCGTCGACCGGCTCCGAGTCTGGCCGGATCACCAATCGGGTCCACGTGCCTGGTGCCGTCGCTGCGAACGCAGCGGCGATGCCCTTACATGGGCAATGCTCATCGCGGGCGTCGATCCCGATGAGGCAGGCGTGAGAGCTCTCTGGCTGCGTGGTAGAGGCTACCTGGCGATCGAACCGCCACCGAGAAGCACTGGGGCCCCTTCGGCGGAATCCGCTGCGCGGGCCTTCTGCCGAGGCGGAGTGGAGATTGACACGATCTACGAATACGGCAACGCAGCCGCGGTTGTCCGGCTACGACCGAAGTCGTTCCGGATGATCAATCGTGGGTCGGACGGCCGATGGCGGAGCGGCAGCCCTGCGGGTCCGTGGCCCTTGTATCAGCGTGATCGATGGCCGAACGGGGCGAGAGTGTTCGTATGCGAGGGAGAGAAGGCGGCAGACGCGCTGATTCGAACAGGTCTGGTAGCAACCACCTCCGCTGGTGGCGCGAGCGCTTCCCACAAGACTGACTGGGCACCGTTGGCAGGCCGTTGTGTCGTAGTGGTTCCCGACAACGACGAGCCGGGAGAACGCTACTGCGAGCGTGTCATTGGCGAACTATCAGCTCTGGCACCGCCTCCCGAGGTCCAGGTTCTCCGACTCCCCGACGTCGGTCCTGGCGGTGACGCAGCGGACTATCTCGCCGCGAGGCTGTCGAACGGCGCGAAGCCGGAAGACATCGGTAAGCAGATTGCCGCGCTGGCCGACGCTATCGCGGCGGAGTTGCTCGACTTGACACCGAACACAGACAGCCCGCCTCTGCCGCGCCGCATGGATGTGGGCCGGTACTTTGCGGACCGGGGCGGGACCTATCGCAAGCGGGAGGACTCGGTGGTTCAGCTGGCAAATTTCCGCGCCCTGATCGCACGCCAAGTCATTCGCAGCGATGGCTTCCAAGAAGAGCGGATCTACGATCTCTTGCTCGAACTGGAGACCGGTGAACAGACGAGCATCTCCGTGGACGCGAGTCGCTTCCGTCGCATGCACTGGGTCGAGCGGGCAGGTCCGAGGGCTATCGTAACGGCGGGTCAATCGAACGCAGACGCCTTGCGAGAGGCGATCATGCGACTCTCTGTGGGGCACACCACAACCACTCGTGAGTTTTCCCACACCGGGTGGCAAACGATCGACAACGCCGAGGTGTTCCTGTCTGCTGGCGCGACCGTTGGTGGCGGCCAAGCGGCGCAGGGAGCGACCAGGGTGTCGCTGGCCGCCCCCCTCGACCGGTATGACCTGCCCGACC
>WURV02158802.1:0-15999 GCA_011762755.2 Epimenia babai | reverse complement strand
TCAATTAGTCTCAAAAGGTGTTACCTCATTTTTTCTCTTACTTTTCAAAGACTAATACGGCTACTTATATTATACATCAATTATTATGGAATCTTTAGGCGCAGTGACTCAAATGATAAAATATACACCCGTATTTAATGGAAATTGAGTCATCATTTGTTGGGTGTATCCTTGGTTAAGAATGTACTGTGAATGGAGGATACACCCAATACAATAGCCAACTTGTTCTTTGGTGCTTTTTCATGTTCAACTGTTAAATTACATTGTTGTTTTCATCCAGAAGAGGATAGTAAGTTGGGCCTAATATTTTGTTGAAACTCATACATTTTATTTGTAACAATAAAACAACCATGTGTATTATGTCTTAGGACTGAGTTATGTACATTTTTATGAGGCAAATAGACCAAACTATTTAACCAATGAATTGATATACCAATAAATTCCAGGGTATTTTAATAATATATTTTATCTGGACTTGTTAGAAAATTAGGGTGCTGCTTCACTTTTTCTATGTGCACATATTGTATCATTACTGCATGGCTGTAGTATTACTATGCTATTATCATAGTAGATTCTCTGCTATTTGAATTAATTATCTTAATTCCATACATTAAAGTAAAGAGTTTTTAATTGTGGTAGTTCATTTTTGGTAAAAAGTTCAAATGCATGTGTACGAATGTTTTAGTGCACAAGGTGTTTGAGAATGTTGCTGAGAAATATGACTTGATGAATGATGTGATGAGTGCCGGGGTGCATCGACTGTGGAAAGATTACTTCATCTCTCAACTAGCACCTCCACAGGGAACCAAACTACTAGATGTTGCTGGTGGTACAGGTACCAGATCTTTCGAAATTGCTCCATCATTCTTGTCTTATGTTTGAAGTTGTCTCATCTTGTGGTATTTGTCACAATCTAAATGAGGTGTTTTTATTGTTAATATTGCTACTATTGTTGATTCGGTATTCCTATCAGATAAACCATAGTAATAATATAGTAGTCAATAAAACCAGCTGTAACACTGATAATGCAAGAAAGAAGAAATAAGTGAGGTGTGTAGTTCAACCATTTTTTTACGCTGATGATATGGAGTTATCGAGCCTCTGTGCTGTTGGTCTCCAATGACTAGTATAGACAACATGTTAATTAGTTAGTAGTTAACAATAGGCTGATTACCATGGCAGTGCAGGCCATTCATGGCCCTTTACAACGCTAGACTATATGGTTAACAAGACAAATGGATTAGACTCAGTTATAAGGAGTGGGGAAAAACACCTATCGTGAAAAACCCACCTAGTCTGATGAGACAATTGACCTTCCATTCACGCCTCTGGTTCCAAATGTCAACAGATGGGCTGCATATGTTGCACACTCCACTAAGTCTGTGATAGTTAATAGTTATTTACAGTGGGATGACGACATAGCTGGGAGGTCAGCGATATATATAAAGACAATCCATAGAGCATTAAGCACAGCTACGTCAGTGGGAAAAGCCCTAACAGAACCTCACTGCAAGGGCTACCTAGACCTTCCATGAGCAAAGGGTTTTAAGGCATAGACATTGGTTTACTCCCAGCCTCTTATTGTACAAGTAGTTCATAAAAATTTGACACAACAACGTAATGTGTTGTTTCCCTGGTGTATTTTATATATCTTCATTAATGTGTTTTAGGTGACTTGGCATTTAAATTTTTGTCCTACATTAACAAGGAAAAGTCAGACGACGTGGATTCCATGTCACCAACCAACCCATTTGATCTAAAATCAGATGACATTGATCGTGATTGTCTGATTATTGATGCCGAAAAGAAATCACATGTGACTGTTTGCGATATCAGTGAATCCATGCTACAACATGGGAGGAATAGGGCTGATCAAATGGGTTTTTCTGAAAAAGGTCTATAGCATAGCAGTATTCTAAGGTTTGTATATGTAATTTAGACTGCCAGAAACAGCAAATTTAACAGAAAAGATACTGCAAACATTGCCTCTTCAGCAGCTTCAGTTTATGTCTCAAGTGTCAGCTAGAGGATGACACCACTACACCATGTAGGAATAGTCTCTGCATATCACACAGCGAGACAGTCATGATCAGTGACTTTGCAAATTGTCTTTTTCAAAACTTAGCCAATTACTTATCCAAATCCTACTTACTAAATGAACTAACATAAAAAACAAAAACATGAAGACACCTTGTAACAATTACGCTAACCAAAAATTTAAACGGGCTACTTTTTAAAGAGCCAAGTATGGCCTATACAATGATTAACTCCAGGAATTGGCCTTTTCTTAACTATGTATGACAGAAACACTTCAGTTATCTAAGGTAAGTAAAGCAGACAGATCTCATGCTATTCAGAAGGTTTCTGTTTCAAGAATAAGCCACATTTTCTTCAGCGTGCCTGCTTACCCATCAGTGACAACAAATTTGATGTTTCAAATATAGTAATATTGGACATGTTGGTTCTTAGCTTTTAATCAAACCTGCAGTGATTCTAAGAATATTTTGCAAATGGACATGAATTTTTCAGATATCAGTTGGGTGCTAGGAAATGCAGAAGATCTTCCCTTTTGTGATGACACATTTGATGCATATACAATTTCCTTTGGGATCCGCAACTGCACACATTTAGACAAGGTATAAAATCATATAAATTATATACTTTCGTCTGCTGTTCATTTTCTGACCTTGTAAAAAAAAAATAAAAAATACATAACCTATTTTTAAAAGATGGGAATATATTTTTATGAACGGTTAATGGAAAAATTATCTATTTTATTTATTCATTTATTTATTCAGTCTAACATTAACAAATCACGAAACATATTCACAAAATATATACACTGGCTTATACAAAATGGTTTATATTATAGAACACCGTTCCAATGACGCAATGAAGTTACGTCAACCACCTTTTGCTAATGTATGCACAGTGATAAGATTAAAAAATTACTTTTCTGGAAAGGAGGTACTAGAAAGACCATATGGGTTAGTGGTAAAACATACTTTTTTATAATGTATTTAGTAGTTACATAAAACCATTATATTAAAATGATTGACGTATATCAAAATTCCCGAGGGCAAATGTAGTATTTCAGTAGATAGTTAGAATATCAATACTTACTTGCCATGACCTCAGAAGCTAGTGTGTTAGTATTACGAGGCTTGCGCGGGTCTCTGAATGCATATTATCTTCACTGTTCTTTTTTGTGATTTACAGTTTGACTTGAATTGGGATAATGTGTATTTTTGACCAATTGTTAGCTTTGGTATGATGTGTTTCAGGTGTTAAATGAAGCCAACCGTGTATTAAAACCTGCAGGTCGATTCATGTGTTTGGAGTTCAGTAACGTTGATAATCCTGTTATTCGTCGGTGAGTACTTGTTTTACAAAAGACTACACGATGTTGATTTGGAAAGATTAGAATCTTTTTGTAAGATGAGAAATATCTATCGCAATAACATTTTTCCCGATAATGCCAATTTTGATTATCAGTGAAATTTAAATCAACAATTTTATAGATATATATCATGTATGTATGTACATACGGGTTGTACGTATCACATAGTTTTAATGAAACACCATTAAGTGTTACGAAAGTGATATGTCCTCCTGTGACTGAAGAAATGAACGTAATTTTGTTCGGATTTACATTAATATGTTTATCATAATTACAATGTATGTCTAATTACATTTGTTTAGTTTTAAATTTTACTGTGCTTCTTGTGTTCTTGTACAATCTGGAAGGACATTTATATATTATAAATAGACCAAATATATTTTCAAGTACTATAATGGTAGATTCATAAGGAACATGTAAAACACATTCCAGTCATACAACAATGTCTCCTTATTTTATTAAATATTAGATGTATTGATGCAGCATTTGACAGCCAATTTAACAGGCTGTTCATGCATGGCTGGCATTGGTGGAAGGCCTGATGTTCCATAACATCTCAAATAAAGCATATTGAAAATTGTGCTTCGAGACACACAGCAATCGAAGTATTACTAATAATAGTAGGGAAAGACACACTGATCAGATAACTGACCACCTCTACCATTATCCAGATATAAGGGCATAACCGTTTTAAGAAATTTTTACTCTGATATTTGGCGCATATAAGTGCAGATATTGGACGAACGAGCGGGACACGTTTTATATAATGACTATACTGAATGAGTCTAGTTTAGTCACCATGCTAACCACAACATAGCTAGCTTTATAAAGGGCTGATGATGGCTTCGAGCCCTATACAACAGGACAATATCAGCTAATTGCTAAAAATGCAATCCGAAATACTTTGAGGCTACCATGTCCTGACGAATGGTTTATATTGTAGATTATATGACAGCTATTCATTCCAAATCATCCCGATTATGGGTCAAATCTTCGCCAGAGACTGGGACTCGTATCAATACCTTGTGGAGAGCATTCGTCGCTTCCCATCACAGGTACGAGTGTAAACACTTGATAATGGTTAGTGTGCTAATCTGTTAATCATTACAGTTATTGTACGAGGCTAAACACCTGGTAATAGTTATTGTACGAGTCTAAACACCTGGTAATAGTTATTGTACGAGTCTAAACACCTGATAACAGTTATTGTACTAATCTATACACCTGATAACCATTACAGTTACTGGACGAGTCTAAACACCTGGTAATAGTTATTGTACGAGGCTAAACACCTGATAACAGTTATTGTACTAATCTATACACCTGATAACCATTGCAGTTACTGGACGAGTCTAAACACTTGATAACAGTTATTGTATTAATCTAAACACCTGATAATCATTACAGTTACTGGACAAGTCTGAACACCTGGTAACAGTTATTGTACTAATCTATACACCTGATAACCATTACAGTTACTGGACGAGTCTAAACACCTGATAACAGTTATTGTACGAGGCTAAACACCTGATAATCATTACAGTTATCTTTACTAGTAAATACCCAGTTATCATCTCAGTACAACTTTTCATCTGCATGAGTATAATATCTGTAGTAATCATCGGTCAGCAGACATCCCTAGTCGCCGTTCCAATTTTTATCTAGTACACACAGGATGTGGTACTACCACAGTGATATGCAGTAGTTCTTTAATGCGTTGTGATTCTACACTTTAAGTTGCAATTATTTTGGCTATTATATTTGACTATATTTGGCTGGTGTAAATATAAATGGTTAATTAAGGTATGATGAATTAAGGTACGCTTGCAATAGTAATATTGAGGAATATACACCTTATATACATTTTACCAGGATTCATCAATCAGCATAAATTACAGTATTTTCTAGGAAAATGGTGCTCCATTTATTCATGTTCTGTGTCCTATTGTCAGTGGTCAATGTACTCATTATAAATATCTAGCCAAAAAGTTTCTAACTGTAACTCTTAGTACCGGTATGTGTAAAGTTCTTAATAAATCTGTTTTATGTTATGTAGCTGTACGTTTCTGTAATCCGAATGTGAGTGCATTGACAGTTAACACCTCTTTGGACTAATGTCTAACTCGACGCAAGTCAATGCAATTTTGAGTATGTAAATGTTGGTGTAAGAGCAGGTTAGATTAAGGAGAATTGTGTGTGTATGGAGTAACAGATGGTTATGTATCTTTGCACCTAATTAACCATAAACATGTTACAGGAGCAATTCACGGAGATGGTCAAGAATGCTGGATTTGATATGGTTACACATGAAAACCTGACATTTGGTGTAGCTGCGATACACAGTGCTTACAAAGTATACTCTAAGTGAAATAATGCTATGTAGTTGTTGTATAATGTGTGATTCAAAACAATGGCGGACACCTTAATTGTGTTGATTGTGAGAGTTTTCTTAATTTTGGATATTTAAACACTGAGTGTAAACAATAAATGACTAAATAACAAGAAAATAGAAGGTAGTACCTTTTAAGACTAACAAAACAATCAAAGGGTGCATGAGCAATAGCAAGATAAAAATGCAATTTTAATAAAAATTAATCAGTCCTTCATCTATACAGTTCGTTTTATTAATGATTGTTTGCAAAATTTTCTGTCTAGTTTTTGGTTGGTTGGCGTTAATTTCAATTCGCTTTATTAATAATTTTTTAATCATGACTAGATGTTAGCCTCTCCTGTGTATCCATATCAAACTTGTGCTGTATATAATTGTTTTACTTATTCTCACTCATTCACCTGATGAAGCATTCCTTATGTCTGCGAAAGCTCGTGTTTCATATCAATAAATTGTTGTTAGACTTAACAGGTGCTACCTTCTATTTCTTGTTATTTATTTGTATAGACTAACGTGGCTACTCGTTAGAAATACGATCTGCGTAAAGAAATACTATCTGCGTTCAAGTTTCGCTGGAGAGTGGAAACCGAGTGGCGGAAAATGAGACATGATGCTGGTTCAATCAGGATCTGATGATGAATGCCAAAAAAACTTATACTAGAAAAAAAATGTAATAGGATCATCATCCAATCAACAACGAAGTGTTTTCCTCTTTCCAAAATCTCACTGCCAATACATCTTTAAGACACTCAAATTAAGATTGACACTGATGAATACGCAACCTTTCTTTCAACAAAGATTCGTAGAAACATACCTCCGGAGCCAATAACTGAGTTTTATAAGCTAATCAATTTTCCATCACCAACTGAATTTTTATGCATAAACTGCGAGGATTTGACCAAGATAACCCATTTCAAAAAACTCAAAGCTAGTGAGATCCGCTACCACATTTTTTGGAATTATTGTGTAGCGAAATTATTAAGTCACCATTGTTAAATGTAATAAAGACTTCTTTCTACTGGTACTGTACCTCATCAAACCAAATTGCATTGATTAAACCTTTACCAAAGAAGTTGGATGCGGACATGAATGAGCTCTGGAATTTAAGATCTGCATTGAACCTGCTATTGCAATATCTAGAACGTGCAGTTCACAGTCAACTCCATCAACTTTTCATTTCACATGACCTGTACCCTAAACATCAGTCAGCGTATCTCCAGCAACGCTCAGTTGAAACCACTTACACGCGTGACCATCTGTCCTTAACCATCTAGACAAAGGACGTTGCCCTTGTCCTTGATCTTTATGCAGCGTTTGACCTTGTATATAGATCATGACAGATAAGATAGTTTATCATTCCGAGAAAATCACTTTGGAATCTAGGGTAATGTTCTAAAGTGGTTGGCATAAAAATAGCTCATTTTGTGTTAAAATTGGGCAACAATACCCTCAGGTTCATTGACTGAAACATGGCGGCATACCGCTGGGAAGCATCTTAGGTCCGCTCTTGTTTCTCTGCTACGTCTCTATCAGATATTATAGATAGCTTTGATATAAATGACATCATTTTTAGGCAGATGATAGTCAACTGTGGCTGCCCATAAATCTTGCTGATAGTGCACAATTACAAAATGACATCAGTGAAATAGAGAAGTATTTTTCAGTGGTTGCTACATAAAGAATTCTCGTAAACCTAAATTAAAAAAGGAATAAATCTTCATAAATCAAAATACCGGAAAAAACAGTTCCGAAAATATCACTCAATCTTCATGGATCTGAAATAACACCGGTAATAACGGTAAAGAACCCTGGTGTTAATTTAAACAAAACAATTCCATTGCATAATCAAATATCATCTAGTGGTATCTTATCATCTTAGAAATATTAAGAGAATAGCACAATATCTTGATCAGAAAATATTGAAACACTTTTATTAGCTGGAAGTTAGAATACTGTAATTTTCTTGTGTTTGGTCTACCAAATTTTGACATTCAACGTCTCACAATATTAGAGAATTCGCCAGCTTGTCTTTTAACAAATATTTATCGCTATAAACACATTACCCCGGTCATCTGTAATCTGCATTGGCTTCCTGTGAGATTCTGAATTCAATTTAAATTAATGATCTTGACTCACAAATGCATTTATCCCCCTTATCTATCCGTCTTGCTGATAGTCCGTAATAGTAGATCAACTCATTACTCAAGTGCGCCATCTTTTGTGATTCCTGAAACATCATGCAGCACCCTTGGTGGTCGTAGCTTTTCATCTGCTGCACCACTAATATGGAACTCTCATCCTATTGCCTTGCGCTCAAATGTGAATAATTTCAAGAATTTCTTGAAATAATGAAAACCTACTTTTTTAACCAAAATATCAATGTAGATGTTTTGATATTCTATTATTTAGTTTTAAACATGATCATAGCAAATTGGGGTTTTTACTATCTCATCTAATTTATTTACTATTACTATCTAATCATAAGGGTGAAATTTTCATATTTTTAGAAAATTGGACAGTAAAGTTTGCGTCACATGCGTCGTAATTTTATAGCTAGATGTAAGGCGCCATTGACAAAATATTTAAAGGGGCGCCCTAAAAATTTGTTATTATTATCACTACTACTACTCTATCTTATTCAATTACTAAACCACCCCAAGTTTTAGTGCTACTGATCAATTGCATTACTGATTATCTTAACCATACAAAAACACCTAAATACTTTATAGTGGGTGTTACTGTATCAAGACTTGAACACACCATGCCACCAATAGGACACAAACGTATGACAGGGCAAGCATTTAAAGTTGTTTTATATGTTTATCATTGCGAACCAAATGGTATAATGTATTTATTTGTATGCCTTAAAGGAAGACCAAAGAACCTGAGCAGATACCTACTCCGCTGCGCCCTATTATGCTTTCATTGTGTATTGAACAATGGCTGAAACGCGAATGGTATTTCCAATCATTCACAGGGTGTCTTAGGCAAAATATGGCCGTTTTACCACACATCTGCCTATCATAACCTAGCTCCACTCCAATCTGACTGCTATAGTGCATAATATACAACATAATTTTACACTGTGATTAATAAATTACTGTTCTAACAGAAAATTTACAGAGCAAGAAATGGACATCCTGAAAATACTGAAAGCTCGTCATTGTGGGTGTAGAAGCAATCTAAACCAACATTCCCCCATAAAGATGGACTGGAAGCTATAAAAACATGTGCTTCCCTGCAACCCTACTACCTACTACTCAACCTCGTAGTGAGATTTAGAAAATTGGTTCCCACACGCCCAACCACTTGAGCCAGTCATTGCTTCATGGGTGATGTATTTACCACCTGGCGAAGAGACAAAACTTCCAGGTTAAACCAACAATCATTGTCATCCTCAGCAGTTCCACTATATCGGAGAACTTCTTTAACTTCTCACCGTTAAGATCATCAACAACTGCAGACATCCATGTACCGAAAACCCATGTATCACTTCACTGACCCTTCACTTAACCGCTTCATCCTAAGGACAAATAAATCGATTGCATACAAAGCCCAGCATTACGATACCACCTCATCTGCTTCAATCAGGAAGAACAAGGCAATTGATTTGTTCCCACTAACTTGGGATAAAAATCAAAAATGGTTAAAGAACAAATTGGTCGAGCCCTCAACGTAACTAGAATAGATCTACTAGAATTTAAAGCAAAAGACTACTTAATCCCATGAAAAAAAAATTATGAGTAATTGCAGGCTACGTATATTAGAAATCTAGACACTATTGACTACGAATGCATCACAGAAAAGCTTTTTACCGCAACAAATAGCAAATATCCCGCCTCTCGACAAAGCGGAAATTTGTAACTAGCTGACTAATCCAGTACAACACCAAAGTCAAATGCAAAAGCTGCCGAACCAAAAATGCCATGCCGCAGTATACATTGGTCAAACATCAAACAGTCTTAAGAAAATAATAGTCACCGAAAGGACAAAATATCGAACTAAATACCTTGTAAATAAAATTGTGGAACATTTCTATTCAGTCAGCCACAAAAGGGTGTCTACTTATGCATTTGCATGCAACAAATTGATATGGTGGAATGTAGGAAAATTGACAATTTCAATTTGAAATACAGTTCAAGGTGTAATTGACGACCACCAACATAAAATGACCAGTTGATAGGGAAGCAAACATTACACACAACTTGAAAATTTATAAACCTAAATTTGCACCTTGCATTACATTTCCGACTAGGCATGATTTTCCCCATCTCATTACCTTAGTAACAATAGTGGCATAGTGTTCAAGCTGTAATATATGACTTGTTGCTTTGACCATTTCTATGTATGCATTAATCACAAAATTGGCAAAATGATGCTGCTGGGTAATTTTCTAATGCAAACATTAGTCAACATTTAATGAATAAAAATGCCCCAATTTCTTATTGAATGTCAGAAGCTATGGGAGAAATCCTCTAATGAATATATGACCCATGAATCGAAATAAACAGAAGTGAGGCGAGGGAAAGACATACAAGCATAAACTCTATTCCAAGGCATGCACAAAGGGATATCCTAAAAATTCATTATATCAAATGGATTAAAATTTTAGTCCATTAACATCTACCATGAAAACTTTTACCAACGGTTTTAGCTATGTATATCTGCGAATGTAGGCAGTGATTTGGCAAAAAAACTTCCCTAACAGTAATGCATGTATATTTTCTGATTTCATGCCACAAAAATTACAAAATTCTATGCTCCTAAGTTATACTACAAACTGTAAGATAATAGAAGCCAAACATACTGCAACTTGATCTGGCAAAGAAGCATTTTGAGCCAAAAAAGTATCAGAGAAGTATCAAACCACTGTGTCAAGCATTCATCAAATCTTTTGAAATGGACATGTTATACCACTAGTGTAGACCGGGTTTTTTTCCCTAAATTATCTAAATGTTAGGAAGATTATAAGTTATTTGATGGTAATGGCCATCTCATAGTCAACGCAGATTTAGGGACAATGGGGGTTGGGAAATTCTTTCGTTAAGATTTGTTATACCCATTGTACGTTAATCTTGCCATACGTACTTTTGCAGTTTAGTGTGGAGCGAAACCTATCATTTTTTTTTACAGTGTATCAACATATTACCAACATGATGCTGTACATGATATATCTGGTTTAAACCTTCATGAAATAAGCGATTTCTGGCGAGAATTAAATAATTTCACCTTGTGAAATACAAGACAGCAATAATAATACACCAAGCAGGTAAAAATCATTTACCTCAAATCGAGGCACTATTACTCCTACACTATACATCTTACAATAAATTTGAATACTCTGCTTTCAATTGAATTTTCCTAGATTTTAAGCAATATCCGTTTCTTAAATTGATGCGAATATCTGGAATATTAAACTTGGATTTAGATACTTCTATTCAGAAGCAACATCTAAATTATATCTTGGATAAGGTGTTATAGGACACGCAGTAACATGTTTTAATTGAGATGCATACATTGTATCTATCACGTGGTCTCTAGCTACCCTTTCTCCGACTTAGTGTATATAATGTTAATTTCAAGCGATCCTTGTACTGTAGTACAACGCTGGGTTTCTTGTGGGTATATTTCTGAGAAGTAAATACCTTATTTTTGAACAATCAGGACTAGACGAAGGCAAGACCATTAACGGCTAGATGCCTGGTGCATTTTCTCCAAATATAGGCTACTTTTGGCAGTATTTTGGTAAATATAGTACACGAAGCATAACTTAATCTGTAAATGCGTAGAGGTGAGGTTAAAGGAAAGCATATTGCTACAATTACAAAGCAAGCCCACAAAAGTATTCCATCGAATGACCCTGTTCACATGGTGAAATGCTCGCTGTTATCTTCAGCTGACATCAGTAGTCAGTATTGTAGGTTCTAGTTCGGCTGCTATATTGACGATAGCTGTGTGTAGAACCAGTATAATTTCAGTCGGTGGTCTCCGAGCGTCATGGAAACTCCCATCCCATTCACATTCACAATGTGCAATATATGCAGGTCGACTAGTCAGTTACAGAGTAACTCTGCGGGTACCACAGTACCAACTCACTAAGCATGGAAAGTTTGCACAAAAAAGGACAAGCCTGTGGTATATCCTTAACCTCCAGCAAGTGATTTTCTTAACTCCAACTGACAGGATGTCAAACAATCCAAGCCATAGATGATGAAATAGTATTACGTGGTTTACCTTTTGACGGAACAACTTGCAAGCAATTAATTAATGTGATTGATTTAATCAACATGTCAACAAAACAATAAATTACACAATTGAACAATACCATCGTGTAAATTTACATTAAGCTACATGACAATGAGCTAAACATAAATGCGCCTCGCTGTCTAATTGGGATAAGCTAGTCTCGCAAATTGTGACACGTGTCAATTAGGTCAATAATGCTATCACATAGAACAGCCAAAATACAGGCAGTGAAAGAGAATCATCAAAACGGGTTGTTGACACCATGAGATTAACAAATCAACAAAAGCATTAACATACAAAACCGTTTTTAGTCTTTATTAACTTATTTCATCTACACATATTGGAAACAACTATCTTCATACATTAATATCAGAAAACATGTAGACAAGTGACTCATTGGCGCAAGGTAAGTACAGTACTCACATCAACAAAGATATAAATAACGAGTACAGAATGGCAGCTAATGTGAAGCTGCTCTCACAATAGCTGGATAAATGATATGAACGTTAATTGTATCCAGTTGAGGCAGTACGGTCAATAAAAAAATGAAAGTGTTCGTAAAACTTTGCCACAAAAAGCAGTATCCAAGCAGTCAGCTCTAACCAGATTTGAACAATAAAATCGCGACTTGTCCCAAATAAAAATAAATGAAATGCTTGGTTTCGTGCGTCACGTAACTTCCGAAATTCCTGCCAACAATGCAGTGCCACGTTGGGTTGTACTTTTTGTCAAACTCTTTCTTGATGTATGCAGCGATATCCTTCTCGATATTGAACTTCTCAATAGCTGTGGTAGCGCACTCAATCGCATCTTGCTGCATGTCCTCCGCCATATCGGCATTCTTTACTACGGCTTTGCGGTCCGACATTTTGTCTAAAATATAGTTCACATTATGATTTTAGATAAGAAAAGATAAGAAATGCTTTATTCAACACAGATATATATACACTCGTTACAATTATTAAGCACAAAAACAACAAAATATAGACCTACGCGTAGAACAGTATGTAGCAGTCCTTGCATTCAGATATTTTAGCACAAACATGAGTATTTATATACAACATCCTCATATTATACATCGTGTAGGTCTACTAGTTTAATATTCTACAGCACATATGTACATACACAAATCACTACACAAAGTTTAAGCCTTGGCGGCAACAATTCCCCTGTGTTTAGGTCATTTAAAATATTTAATGACCACTATCCACCCAATGGTGAATCTTACCACAAATGCTCATCAGGAGCAGTCTGGGAGACGCACATGTATATGTAAGTATAATCATATGTAGCAGGTAAATGCATTTGTTAAAAGCCTCTGTCATAAAACGCAAAAAAATCATGGTTGCTATTCAAATTCATAAATTTGCAAGGGATAGTTTGCGCGCTTAGTTCCTCTAGGTCCAACTCCAAAGTTATTCATTTCATCATTTTGTTTGTCTCTGTCCCAATCAGTCAGCTACCAGTCCAACTGAAGTGGGTATATTAAAAACGCTATAAGAGTATAATAATTAATATAGCATAACGAAAAGCGTCAGTACTTACATTTTATATACTTGGATGTAACGCTGAGTGCACGTACTTAAGAATTTCCAACTATGAGAAGCCTTACAACACGTTGGTGAGTCCAGACAGCGACAACTGATAAGTTAATTTGCAATTTCTCTATATAAATGCAATATGCATAGCAACGAAGCGGTTTCCCTCCCGACAGCTATATAACAAGCCATTTTATTGGTGCACTATATTATAAATCCTTGGGATCATTGGATAAAACCTCCACGCTTTTCAGAGTCTTTTATCAATACCATAATGCAATTTCAATTAAATCCAGCAATGTGATTCGTCAAAAACTTTAGTAAACTAATTGTATTGGTGGCACATAAGTGATAAACTTAGGGTCGTCTATCCATACCAGAATGCTCTCGAAATTTCCGGAATTCGCATTGGTCACACCGTTGATAGATGTATAATTTATTCAATGATATACAGTAGACACTAGGCAGGCAGCGACATTTTCCCTGTTGTGGCAAGGTAATGTGGGCGTGGCTTATGGAATATCACGTGACAACGAGATTAGGGCACGAACTGACTCGACAAACTGTCTGACGTATGAAGTGTAATGTAAAACTAAACGTATGAAATGAAATTTAATTGATTGAAGTGTACTTATTATCTGAGCGGTCAAACACACTTTACATGAAACAATAGCCTAATTGTCTAAGACTATAATTGGAGAGAAATGCACAGGAAAAAACCTATACCCCTGATGGGACTGGAACCCACGACCCCCAGATAACCGATTATGAGTCCCTGTAACTCATAGTGACAAAGATATTAACGGAGTCGCAATTTACGACTGACCGTAATGATCACGATCACAAATTTTATGGTGTTTAATTCAAAACTTCTTTCGAAAACTATCCAAACTGCAATACTGTACAAATAGTTCATTCGGAACAATAATAATTATACACGCAGAAGATATACGCGTAGCGGTAATAATGCGTTCACAATTGTATATGTACGGTAATGTTTTTAAGGGGAATATTAATAGCGACCCCCCACCCCTTTGTTTATGCGATAAAGGATACAGATTTCTAAAATAGCCCTGCCGGCACAAACTGGATTTAATCCAGCAAAGTATAGATTAGATTTGTCTCGAACATTCTAGAAGTTTCTATTGAGTATAAAAATACTATAAAAGCCGCTGCGATTCGGGGATGGTTCGTTCATTTCTACAATAATGTTTCATTAGTTTAACCGCGTAAATATTGTGTAGTTTAGACGGTTATTCGTTGTAAGTATTCCATGTACAAAATCGCTGCGTCGAGTATAATATTTCTACGTTTTTAATCTATAATCTGAAGTGTTAATTCTTTGCAATCGTTTTTAGAGATAGAGTTTCTTACTCCGTCTATTCGTACGTTTCAGGATATTTTTCTTGGAATATAGTCAATTGAAGAATTACCGTAACACGTATACAACTTCAAGGCCATTTGCGCAGCTTGTCAAATGACGGTTTACAACAAATCGTTGGTGAAGGCAGCTATATACCATGCGCCAGCAAGCACAATGCAAATTGTTATAATCAAAATGAAATTTACATAATTATTTCAAAATGGACAAAAGATTCCAATGTCTAAAAGTAGCTCACAAACTCAATTGCCTGGCAAATAGTCTCATTGCATTCGTGTGGACTGACCTTAACTGTTGTTTTTACTGCAAATAGCCTAATACCAAGATACAGGCCGGAATCAAGTGAGCCCCTCAGTAAGATGACAGGGCGAGATGACAACCGGATTTATGTTGGAAATTTACCACCTGATATTAGAACTGTGGACATAGATGATTTATTTGTTTATTGCGGTCGTATTAGTTATATTGATTTAAAAAACAGGAAAGGACCACCCTTTGCATTTGTAGCTTTCGAGGATCACAAGTACGTAATCGTTTACGGTTCAGTGATCATCGTCGTCCTCGACATAAACATGTTCACCACTGTGTATTAATTGTTAGCTAATTCATGTTAGACATGAAATATCATAGTCTACACTTAGCAATTACTAAACGAACAATTATGCTCATCATTTGGAAATTAGTCATCTACTAACTTGCATGCTTTATCTCTTATTAATACGCCCACCTTTGGAATAAGTCAGATAGGAAGGAAACTCGTAAAAATATGTGTCTTTTCATTCTAACAAACACCACGGCCCACATGAATGCTACACTCCAAACATCTTGTACTAAAATAGCATCGTCGCAAATACAGTTACTTTAATGAAAAATTTCAATATCTCCATAACTTTACACCTCATATCGAAGATGATATAGTACAGGCACGTATAATAAACTACTCTCTTCGCTCAACTTACTTACTTTACTTAAGCCCATCGCCCCTCCTGGGACATAGGCCGCCGACAAGGTCTCTCCAACCATCTCTGTCCTGGGCGAGTCGCTC
>WURV02158791.1:0-16000 GCA_011762755.2 Epimenia babai | reverse complement strand
TGTGTGCAGGAAAAATCGATAGGAGCTTTAATTGTTGCTCGAATTACATATTTCTGGCATGACACGCTAACTAACGTCCAGGAAAACGAAACGTTAATGGCGCCGACTTCTGAGCTTCTATAAATAGCAGGAGAGAAATGTAGAGAAAAAACCTCTGATGGGTCCGAACCTACGACCTTCCGATAACCGGTCTAGTCCTTTACGAACTGAGGTATAAAGGAAAATTTCCCCCTGCGCATTTCCGTATGTTTGTAGAGCCTCAGGACGGCCATATATAGGCCGTGGGTTCAAGCCCAAATAGAGGCAGTGGTACTTCTGCGCATTCTTTCCTATTGTCCAGGACAACGAGACTAAGTATACGAAATACACATAATATACGCAATACACGAAACATGGGCCTACGTAATAGCATATACGTTATGTGATACCGTCAAAGGGTTGACGGTTCCATCTGAAATGGCATCGAAATAAATGTTTAGTCGCCGACCTAAAGTGCAAGCGAGGGTATAGTATATAAAGACAACTTTATTGAGAAGAGTGATGGGAGATGCCGTGTTACTCATATGGTTTAATACGAAAAATACAGGTAATCAATAACCTATTGATGTATACTTGTACAGGAAAGCTTGCGTTCATTCTTATCAGAGTTATTCTATGCGGTGTGTCTCAATAAATTTTCATTAGTCTTTAAGCGCTACAATTTGTTCTTTTAACTTTATCAGACCAGCTACCATACGTAATAACGTCAGCGCAAACGTGTTAGCTCTTATCTACACGAAACAAGATTTCCGGATATCCGCAATAAACACGAGTTGAAATTTTAAAGCAAAGTTTTAGTGTTTATTTTTCTGAAATTAAATTTTATTGCATTCCGGGTTAGGCCATTGCGTTGATGCGTAATGTAGGCCTACTACGTACATAATCCTGTTGAGATATCTTTTGTTAGTGGCCTGGGTGTTTGATTATCGTGTTTGGTCCGCGGATTGATGAGCCGTCGCGTTTAATGCGTCGAGTGCTAGATCATTTTTGGAAGTCGCGATATTAATTTTACAGTTTCAAGATAGCTTTGTTAAACAACGGAGCCTGATAAGTGGCACAAGGGGCGACATCTGGCGGGCGAAACGCCTTGTACGGGGATGAGCACGTGACTGATGAGGAATTAAGTCACTGCCGACAAGATTCAATCGCACAAAACGCATCTTGCGCGATAGAAAACTCGAGGAAGGTTACACTTCGTGACGACAAGATGGATTCCTGCTGACATAGCGACAAGGGTTAGATATTACCGAGCGAATTGTCTACAGGCCGCTTTACGGCCTGTCTCCATTCACCGGTCGGGTCAGACAAGCGAGCACTGATTACGACTCGTGTAGTAATCAACGAGGCCAGAAGACAAGGGTTGCGGAGGTCAGATTGGGTGCCATGTCGGGTGGAACCTTTCCTGATTGATCGACCAACCAGACGAGCAGGTACCCCACGTCCCTTCCCCGGGGAATCGCCACCACTAAACTATTTCCAATCGACCGACAGCGCCGGGTTAACGAGATTGGTTTTTTCCCACCTCCCACAAAGATTTCGGCCAGCGGTGTTTGTGCAAACGTAATGAACTGAGCTCGCGTTATTTAACGCCGGCTAATGAATGGTCCCTAAAGACCTTACAGATCCTCGTTAGCAGTTACGCGAGCTGCGAGTTATAGCCGCGCCCTTTCGCCCATGAGCGAATCTTTGAAACCCGAATCGCATCACTTCCGTCTTTAAGACGAAGGCAAAAATTCGTGCATATTCCATTCTTTGAAATTCTCGTGGTTTTTTCCAAAAAACGCATCAATATTGGACAAGATTGATATCTTACGAAATATACAAGTAACTGCATTTATTTCTACGTTGTGCGAACATGCGCCAAAGAAAATATAGCAAAAAGTCACGGTTGTACCCAATCGCAGGACTTCCAAGTCACCGATCTGGTGCTTTGCCAACAAGCAACGAACTCAGAGCGCCTCTTTTGAAGAGGTTTCTCTCAAACTAACGAGATTCCGAAGCTAATTATCGCCCTTATGGCCAGCCGTGACCGGAGATATCGTATCTCCATTGCTTCGTCATTTGCAATATTGTCCATAGGAAATTAAACGCCAGAAAGTCGCAGACTTTGTTGACGTGAAATCACCGTGCGTCCGCGTCTTTTATGAGACGACTTCACAATCTCGGCGGGTACAGATAGTTGACTCTGCATTCGTCAGAGTCTTTAGGCCGGCTCCAATAAGCGCTACTATCTTGTCGCTACATCTTCACTTCTGACAGCTCATTCGGTAAAACCGGTTCACCGAATAATTTTATCCGCATTTATTTCTCGCGTATCTATGCCCGCGGTGCACCGGATTATCGAATGATCCGGGTTTTCGGGCGTAACTTCATTACGAGTGGAGATCTCGTCTTACCACTGTTTTATTAGTCCATCTGAATGGCCGACACACGGACACAACGGCCGCTGACGAAATTTCCTGCCCGTGAAATCGGAAACGTCGCGGCTTGTTGACAGTAGCGCCCAGACGTCAATACAACGTCCCTATTCACGCCGCTTCAATAGCCGCCACTAATTGAGATGAAGACCACGATACCAAGATTATTGTGACGTCACTCCGTGCCAGATTACCCACGTGATATTAGTCGCCCATCTGAAAGGCGTGAATTACGCTCGATATGCGCCCATTTTGGATATTGGTATTCGCTATTGTAACATCTCCGGGTTTGTTGGAACCAATTAATCTGACGAATGTATATAGTAGTGCGTGAATGTTAAGAGTTCGGCAAATCTTTTTAGGGCGTACTTGATACAACCAGATCATGATCAAATCCAAAATCTCTTACGTGATTAGGCAAAATCAAGTTTAGCAATCGCATGACCATGGTGGTTTAATTATTGTTTTTCCGTTTAATTTGTCGCCATCATACCCATAGTAGAGATCGCTTCAAACATCGTTTCAAACAAAACGAACTAGATCTGAAATGTTTTTGTAGAACTACGAAAACGCGACGAGCGACGACTTCGCAATTCCAATATACTCGGCAATATGCGATATTCACAGGATAACCTTCTTCGGTTTTACAAGCACTTAAACCCACCATCCCCATTATTTACAATCATTCATTAACATTGTATAATGAATTTAGCTTCTTTCTTATAATATAAGAAACTATATTATAGTTAGCTACATAGGCAATCACCCTTCTTACAAAATAGGGTCTATATTCGGAAATTGACTCAACTGAAAGTATTAACTTTAGCCTACCGCAGCCTCTCAAAGAGTTTCGTTTTATTTAAATGTAAAAGTTTATCCGTGTCACTTATTCAGTTAAACTACCCTCCCAAATACTCCCACATCCTCTTTTGCCGCCCACATCTCCCAGCGTCTTGAATTTTCTTGTAGTACCTGTCTTATCGATGTTAAACTTAGCTATTCTTACTTACGTTATCTTGTATTATGGATTGTGTTAATTATTTCATAATGTATTGTGTACCCGTTGATTGGGTTTATCAATAAAGAACTTGAACTTGGAATAGACCGGGTTCTAAAAAGGGTAAACGCGCCATTCTTCACGTGTATTATGCGATTCTTTAAGTTATTGTATTTGTGTTAATTAGCTTCCACGAGCTTTATGATTTGATGTATGCAGTCTATCGATGTTTTACTTAACCTCTTTCTTTGTTTTTAACAATGGAGGAGCGGCTATATTTATTAGTCTAACAAATATTAATGTAGGAGACACCGTCAAGCACCTTTTATGTACCTGTAGGCTAACTAATTTTATCAATAGTTTTCGTGTGTAACATTACGCTGTATAACGCAATGAAGTTCTTACCATAATAGTTCCTATTAAGTGTCATTAGTTTATGTTTTTAGCTAGTAACATTGTAAAGTGTCGTCGACATCGTGTCATTATTGACCAAGGGATAATACGGCACTCTAAATAAAGTTTTATTATTATTATCGTCAATCGTTTCTAATATTTTGTCTCTGTTACCCTCTGACATTTAGGAGCGAGTTTAACCCATCTGGTGTTTGTCTAGACTTTAAAAAATGCTCAAAGTTCATTTCACCGGGGCCACAATATAGGCTATTGTGTGAACGTACGATATTTGTTGAGGCACCAAACGAGTTAGGAACATGTCCGATATGATAGCCTGCAGTTATGAAGGCCTTGATAATACAGGTAGCGTTTACTCATTTCAGCAAATGTAACGCCGAGTGTCAACAGGGCGCGAGGAAAACGATACCGACGGTCGTCACGCGGCGGGCTGCGCGCCAGCGGTCATGTACGATGGGCGATTAACCACTACTTTGCGAGTAGCGTGCCACTCGAAACGTCAACCTGGCCAGCCGTTGCGTCTATATTAAGGTTTCAAGCCGGCCCCACAAACATAATTGAGTAGAAAACTGTGGTTTATTGCGCGTGAACGAGCCTCGGGAATCGAATAAACGCCATATATAACGATTTGGGTTGCGGCCCTCCTAGCGGCCATGTTTGCTCGGGCTACGAACCGCCGGATATGATGTGGACGACAAATTGGATATTTCGTGTCGCTCATCGTTCACGCCGCGCCTATTTCCGTAATTTCGCCTCATTATGCCAACACCAAAGTTAGAGTTCCTATCGCTCTGCTAAAGCTATTATTACCCTATCCTCTTGGCTAGATGAAAACCTACTTGTATAAAGCAACGATGCCGGTGGTACAATATATAGAGCCGCGGTAATCTTGCATAGAACGAAGGAAATGCAAAAAAAAACATCTATCGAAACTAATTTATATTATTCCTACGACGTTTTTCCAAATATTCCATTGTAAAATATTTAACATTTTACAACCTGCGTTCGTTATTTTTGTATTAATTCAAATAGTCTCAAAGGTTTCTCTTCATTCGGATCGTATGTCGCTTCACTTATTGCCTCCCTGTCGCAATATGAACACAAAGGGTAACGTAGGGACGATCGCCCGCGCGTCCGTGTCGTTTACTGCATAGATAAACGTATTTCTGCGCATATTACGGGGCATATTTGAAATGTGTATACAATATTGACGCATAACTTGACCATTTCAGCGCCCTATTATACTTTCAATACATCCCACAGAATTCCACGCAAACCCGCGCGCACACAGCCGCACACTCACGCAGCCGAGCGCACAATTAATTATTAATTAATTAAATTAATCGCAAAAGCATCTCTTTGCTTGTTTCTATATGGTAACCTAAAGAGTGAGGTAAAAAGTATATTGATAGACTAAAAATATCAGCCAATAAGGCTCTCAGATGCGCTGTACAATGGATGCATATGTCAGCAATTCACCGCAGATACAATACCTTCGCCACTCGCATATCGCACGTCAAACATGATATAAAACTTCCGTTTATTTTAGAGACGGGTTTGCTCTAGCAATCGGAGGATAAATCAGTCCCCGAGGATGATGACAAAGACGACAGGTGGGAGGTTTCGGACCCTCAACTTTTCGGTTATCTGTAGAGTGTTCCTGTCACTCGGTTAACCGCTAACCGCTTCAGCAATATTGTAGAATAGTAAGGATAATAAGTAATATTGTCTAATGTACTTTACAACACAAAAATGTTGTGTGGGAATCATGTGTGTATATTGAGAACCATAAAGTGGCGTGCAATACTTGGGCAAAACGAGCGGCTTGTAATTTCTGGAATTTTACGAGATGTTCCGCATGGTGTAAGACAATTACTTAGCTTTGTAAGTAGCGTAGCGAATAAAAATTTTCGTAATACGAAGATCTTGTTAGCCTTCAATTCAATGTGGTAACGATAAAACAGCGCAAAACAAGCAACCGGCTATTACAAACGGCGTTATATCGGCGCACTTGACGTCGTTCGAAACTCTAATGAGTTGATCAAACGAGCCCGCGATGCTTCTATCGAAACCGACGCCCATAAAACAGCGATTTCGTGTTTTCTACCCAATTATACACTTTTCTTGTGTTCAAGAACGCATAAAACAACAGAAGGAGGCTACTATCATCGCCGATGGTGTCTCCATCTTCAGACGAGTGATTAGCGATTGTTTTAGCCCACCTCTAGTTAATTAGTTTATATGGATGTAGCGTGCAATTGGAGGACGTTTCCAACAATTTGGCGGTAATCTGGTTATCGCGGATGACTTACCGCCATAAAAGTGGTTAATTAGTTCCCTTTACTTGTATCCTTCCGTCTGGAGCTATAAAACTCTCCAAAGCGTTTGGGCGCCTATCTGCCTATATATACCTATAACAATATGTGGCATTGCTTATGTTGCTTATGTGTTACATATATGTAGTTTAATCCGGGCCTGAATACTGATAAAAATTTGTAATCAACATGGCTACTGTCATTTTCACAGGGATAAAATAATGCAAGAGTGTTTATGTGACAGAGTACATTAATACTGATAAAGTATTAATAAAGTGTCATTGAAAGCAAACCTTGACGTTTCCTTTGTGTGCGTTTAACCTGGATGTTAGTGCGGCCTTCATATTTATAAGTGTAGGAAGCTTATTACTGTTTTAGTGTTCATTTATATATGGTGTGTTATTTTCTGAGTGGCTTAGGCCATATGAATGTTTGTAAATAGTGTGTTTATTGATATAAAGTACGTTAGACTGAAATGCTATTAGTGCACTTTTAAAATCTTAAAAAAAAATAAAAAAATATATCAAATATATCATAGTGCCTATCATTCTGGCGTTGTAGTGTCGATTTTTCCGAATAACTTAAATTCTGCATTTACGCGGTAACCTATTAACTAACTGCATTAAATCGTAAACTACCAGCTCATAGCTGTCGACGAAAAACGAGAGTAATATTCAACGAAATTTCCGTCGTATTGACTGTTGACGCGTGTTCACAATTAGTGTACAAGTGTTGCTGTGTTAATTTTGGGTAAATAAACACGAAAACGACATGAATATCCTTGTTTTCAGATTTCTCTCGTTTATTGGGAGAAACGCGAGACAACGAGAGGGAACGTCGCGTTTCTCGCGGGAACCACGTGATGACTGACGCGAATTGCATCAAACGAAAAGATCAGACACTTGTTAATTGGCTGGCGACGGACCGCTTTCAGCCGGTGCCATTTGGCGTAAAAGGTAACGACATGGGGCAAGTAATAATCTAAAACACACACATTTAAGTTAGATGGTAGTGAAAATATTGTGGGAAAAGTGACTTAAAAACAAGTTTTAAGAGAACCAAAAAATAGATGAATACACTTAGAGCAATATGTTTATGGAAAAAGCTAAGAAAATCTTATCGTAACAAGAACAGTTTAAAATTGAAATTGTTCCTGTCAGTGCAAACTATTGAAACTGGTGAAGATAAGCTAGAAAAAGCTATTCTAAAGCATCAAAACACTGATCGAATGGACTCCGGAAAGAACTGCTCCACCATGAAAACAAGACAGAGCTAGGAAGTTCAAGGGAACTAAAAACACAGCAATTAACAACATGCAGGGACATATTGGATGGTGACGTCTATTATACTCGAAGAAGAAAGTAAAAAATTTTGGCGGGAAGGATAGGGAAACGGATGAACTATCCAGGAAAATTCCATTTAAAGATGAAGTACAACAATTACGCTTATAGACCGCTGAGTATCAGCCAATAAAAGCTCTCGGATGAGGTTTATAAGTATACTTTATTGAAAGAAGAAGATATCTAGGCCTGAACCTGAATGGGCTCATAGGCCAACGCAATACAGATAAAAGAGAATTAAATATATATAATGAATGTACTTGGCAACTGGTCAAGTATAACATTTACAGACCGCGAGTATCAGCCGAAAAAGGCTCTCAGATACGATTTACAATGAGTGTTTATGGTGATTATTTGGTGCAGATACGATACTTTCGACACCCGTGAAGGATCGTATCGAGCGTGTACCCATTTCGGAGACCGAGTTACTGCAGCGATCTGGAAGAAATGACTTGCTGAAGATCATCGCTGATAAGTCGACTGTCAGGCGGTTTCGAATCCGCGAATTTTGGGTTCCGAGTCCAGCGCTTCTACCACTCGACTATCTACTTTACTATTTCGTCCAAAGATTGATTTCGTACCAATAAGGGGTATGCAAGAACATCTCACCCATCATAATAAATACCGGAACACATAGAGTTAACTATGTGCCTGCAGCATGCGCCACTAGGCGCCCGAGCAGGTCTGTTATTATTAAACATGTATTGTTTATATTGTGTGATAAAAACGAGAATAAATTGAACTTGAACTTGCAACCTGCTTCTATTAAAGCAGAATTGTGATGTAGAATACGACAGGATTTTTTATATTTTAAACAGAAGTTGATGTAACGTATTATGCCACAGATACATCGAAATTCAGAACACCCAATGGTAGATTAAAGTGCATACATCCAATGATATTAATGTAAATAAGAGCCGAGAAACTTTTGAATTTTTCTTTCTATCAAACGTGCTGTTATATGAAACAGGTAAATTAATATAATAAAGGAAACTAATGCAAATTAAGACACTTTGAAGTCGTTGAATATTGAAGGTATTAGGTTCTTTGAGTACAGATTAGCCTTTGATGGAGTGATTTCCAGTTAACTTTTCGATATATTAATTACTTTGAAGAGTATTCAGGAGTTAATCCCGTATCTCGGACCCACCCGCTTTTCATCTGTAAAAGAAAAGAGGCGACGACAAGTTTAATAACGCTTGACTAGACCAGAGGGGAGCCGTTTTGCGCGGTACTGTTTTCAAAGAAAGCATGATTTAGATATATTTGAATACAAATATTTGATTTTCACTGAATTCTACAGATCCGTTCGTCTTTGTATCTCTTTAATGTTGATATTTTTACTATTTTCGTATTAGACAGCTTTTATCTATCATGTACATTTCACGCACACTCGATATGTGTTTCTTTTAAATAGAGATAATACAATTAATATCTCGCGATATCTCGAAATTGGAACGAAATCGACTGTGTTAGGAGGCTTTATCTTCAGAGCCTTATGCAGCTGGGGAATATACTTCATCATAACAGTAGAAAGCTAAGTGTTTTATTTATGTACCGCACTTACAAGCCGCTTGCGCCACCCCTCAAATGGTGGTTTACAGCATGACTCTGAGGAAGGCAGCTACTTAAGAGGTGCCAGCTAACCCCTGACAATTTCGAGAAGATGTAGGGAAGACATCATGTAGAGAAGATAAGGATATTATCAGCGTATAGAATCTTCCCTTTACTCGTATGTAATTATACCTAACGAAGTATACTTGTATACGAAAGCTTGTGTTAATCATTAGTTCAATGAGTCAATAATGTGTTAGTTTCACTTTTCTTTTTCAGTCTAAATCAGCAGGCTGTGTGATAATAACTTTAAAATTGTAATTCACTTTGTAATTATAAGTTGTATCGGGTTATTCTGTACCTAGTGTCGTAGATCAGATATGGTGATCTAACATATTACGATAAACTTCATCCACACAGTAAGAAAGAAAAGGCCAAGTGTCCGTGAAACTCTATCGATGGTAGAAAAATTATCAGTCGTACGTACCTGTTTATATTGACGATTTTTTTAAAAAATAATAACCTGCTTTAATGCAAACCTCTTTCATTATTCAAGCACGAGTTCTTGCTTATTTTTGTAGTTGGAGACTCATGAGAAATGAGGCATCTACGGATTCGGGTTTGGCACTTTCAAGCGATCAGCTGGGCTTCTTAACGTTGCGCTACACGAGAAGACACAAGCGAGGTTTTAACATCAAACGGGATTCCATGTGACAACTATGAATTCAACGCCCGTATAATAAAATAACCCAATTCGCAATGCACAAATCACTTGAACCAACATATGGTGAACCAAAAAAAAACAATTAAGCATAGTATAACTACAGGGAATATTTTAATATCAACATGAACACTTTCTCCAACTCATCTAAAATAATTTCATCCTTCAAGGGGTTTTCGTTTTATCTTCTAAGTAAACTGATTTTTTGGAGACCTCTTATGTTGCTCGTTATTAGTTGCGGCATAAATATTCAAACCATCAACAACAATATCCGTGTGTGTATAACGAACGCTACGACCAGAGCCTCCTCTAGGTGTGGGTGAGGTGATGCACTCGCTCTGAAACTGGCAATAATCTCTATTATGTTATACAAATAGACAACCAACTTTGATGTTTCGATTTATTTGATACAATTCCTAACGGTTGACCATTTAAAGACGATGTGCTTAATACAGAGGCGTTGCATTCAAATCACTCTCCTTATAATAGCCGAAATATCGCGAAGTCATCTACGCGAATAATCTCCATATCACGCTGTGAGGAAATCTATCGCGGTATTGTTGAAAGGTTCAACGGAACACCGATTACGCGAAATCACGCGATATATATTAAACGCAATAATGATTGGTTAATAAGACGACATAAAAGAATCGTATACATTAGTATCAATACAAAAAACTTTCAATCTCACAGTTGACTTATTATTATCGTCACTAAAATGTGTATTACTAATTGACGAAATATTTCGTATTGTACCGATCTGTTTGATGTGGCAAATAGCGATATAGCATTCGTATCTAGAGCGCGAAAATTTTGTTGAACGCACATACCTTAATAGGTTTAGTAAGTAATTCCATAAATGTGTTGATATATAGATAGTACATTAGAAGTATTGAGTACTATAATGTTCATATGCATATTCGGTAATATGTAATATGCAAATAATTTAATACAAATATATAATATATAGTATGTCAATAATAAAAAATATATCGTTATGTGTAGATACTAAGTTACATTTAGATACACAAAAGAAGAGAACTACAGACCACTAGAAGAGTTTCAACAGCGTTTTATTCGTCAACCAACTTGAGATTTCGTGGTAGAATTTGCTCGTCGGTTCGTCTAGCCCTAGTCCATGGTCGTCAATTTAGTAGACACATTCTTTCATGTAATAAAAAAGAAGAAAGTGGTAATTGCATTTCTCTCGGTTATAATTATATAAAGGTAATTTATATAAAGGGTTTTTCTTTTTTGCTAATGACAACCCCCAATATCGTCAAAGACACTTCGCCTTATTATCGGAGACATAAGGACTATCTACTGAACTGTTTAACGTGGTATAGATCGAATAGCATCACCACCTACGTTGTGACTCACCTAAAACCAATCTCTACCAAATCCGTCATTGTCACATATCGCTTTGATGTGTTTTGTATGCAAGTCCGATACGATTCACCGAAGCGCTGGTTGAATTCCATTTAATGCGCCGCCTGTTCCGCGAATGTCCGACTAATATTTAGCGGATTTGGCTGTACTAACGCTCGCCTAATACGCCAAAATCAAAGCCACCAGTGCTTTTATTGAATAACGTATGTCGCCGCCATTGCGATGGTAAATTTATATATAGCGCATTGTGTTTGCGGGAGTGTAGTCGAATTAACGCCGAGATAATACTTCTCTCCGATCGTCCTCGGTCCTGACAACCCACCTAACACCACATACACCCTCGATCTTAGATTACAAGTACCGTTCATTCAAATCGCGATTAAGCAAGCCATACTTTCCCCGTTCCAAATTGGCTCATGACACATGAAGGTATCGAACGTGAAATCTGAAGAGAAATGCACAGGAAAAAACCTATACCCTTGGTCGAACCCACACCCCCAGATAACCGGTCTGGTGCTCTACCAACTGAGTTACAGGAACAATCTGAAACTCAAAATCTGAAACACTTCTGAAATCTAAACACACTTTTAGGCTACGTCATCGTCCTTTGCGTACCTGTCGCAGCAGGTGCCGCGGTTGTGCATGTAAGAGGTAGCGAGCTTTATTCCGCAAAAAAACGAGGATTTGTCCCACGCCAATTTTCCACTAGAGATTGACAAGATTTTCGTGTTTGAATGCCGCGAAAAAATTGTGGCGAAGATGGTTTTTCGCAAAAGATTAGTGCGTTAGTGCGACTGGCATTCACTACCATAAATAAAGTAGCACCAAAACGTCGCCTTCTCCCTTCTTACCCCGGAAGCTAGCTTCACAGTGACATGCTACTCTATCATTCGTCCATATTTAGGCGTATGTAGCTTGGTACGTAACAATAGGTGGGGGTGGGTCTCGTAACATCGTTGTCTATGCCATCGAAGTTTGTTTATTCTGTATATACGATGTCACACATTGGCAAACCTTATTCATAACCACGGAACATGCCCGCCCATTGTACCCGCGATATAAAATCAGTTACTTTACAAACACATTACGGCGATACGCAGTTATGTGGGCGGTACCAAACACGAACCACCAGATACCCCAAACAAAAAAGTTTTAACGAAGGAAAGCTATAATCTTCCCAGTAAGAATCCCGATAGTTAACTTCGATATTGAAATTTTCGTCCATTTGAGATAGCCGCGTGGTCATGACCCGAATGACCGCTCCCGCCCCTCCCACTCGGAAATGCGGGGATTAGGAAGCATTTGTGGCACTAATTCTCAGTTTTACAATCGCCACAATTCAATCCCCGTCGTCAGGTCCATCGATGTCCGTTTGAATTAATCCAATATTTGCCCAATGCATTCGAATGAACTGCGGAATCGACCACACTCTTAACGCTTAAAGTGACGCCGATGTTTCTAGTACAATGGAGGAAACTGGAAAACTTCGGTGAGCATCGAGGAATCCGATTTTATGATCGTTAAATAACTGATTTCGTTGTCAGGCCCATAGTCTTACTAGTTGCCAACAGGCTCTGCATATGGTGTTATACTCTAGGATAGCCTATTGTTTGACAGCAACTATAAATAATATGTAATAAACGAATGGAAATAAATAGCCCTGTTCGGTGCCGTTACCCCTTTGTGTGACGCCGCTGACTAAAGCGTGGTAATATAAACTGATCTCAGGAAAAGGACCATATACCGAAATGTTCAGGCACAGGGTTGCATTTCTAAGTCAGTTGGGAGATGTCCACACTGATCATTGAGAGATAGAAGAAATTTTATTAGGCAACTCGTGCCAATAACATCATATACACAGAATTGTGAAAACTGTTATATACATACATAATAACAAGGCTAGTTAGTATCACACAATGGACTTCTATAGACAGAAAAATAATAACTAAAACTTGCATACACGTCAGACTCGGATAAATCTAATGATAATTATACCACCAGCACCCATAAATAACCACTAATTACATTCTCGTAATGCTATGATCTATAATCTTAAAAATTGCCACAATTAAACGACTCAAATTTCTCAGAATTCCAGGATTTTCACAAGTTAATAACTCCTTGAATTTAAACATACTCGGTCGGTTTACATAGTGGGGGTTAAACCTTCCCGCTTTGTACCGGTTTCACACGATAGGATGTACCGTTTACGGGAGAAAGAGCGAAGCGCTTTTGATGTAGGCGTTCGTTATTTCCGCTCCATTAACGATTTTACTCGAAAACCATCGACAACATTATTGTTTTAGCGCTCGGGCATTTGATGCCCCGTCTTTTATACGCGTAGAGAAGTGGGCTTTCGGGGACGGTCATGGATCGGAAGAGGTTGACAAGTCGAGCAGTAGGTAATCACGAACGGCTACATTATATCTTTTGAATGAATCGAAAAAGAATTGGAAGTTATTACACAGGCGTTGGTTGAAACAGAATACATGATATACTCGGGTATAAAGACACGGAAGTGGTACGTAACGTTTTTATTTTACTAAAGCTAAAAATATCGACCTCATATCTGTAACTGTATGGCGCAATCTAGCCAATTTAATTTTTATTACGGAAATAATGTAAAGAAAAACCACTAATTGTATTGCCGTCTAACTCACTTTACATCACTATATAAACATCGTTTAATAACATTAACATGGCCTAAGCAACAGTAGAGAAATAACGCGCGACACACGCACGCACGCACGCACGCACGCACACACACACACACACACACACACACTTTCGCACTAATCACAAAAACATCTTTGAGGTCGGGATAATATTAGATGTAATGTTTAGCAAACTTATTTGCTTTTAGTCAACCTTTGAATGGTTAATACTTGCCATTGTCGGATGTCAGTTGGGAGAGCATTGAAAAAGCGCGGAGCAGTAGCGTGGAATGCGCGGTCGCCAAAAACTACGAGGAACCGCGAGTTCGATCGACTACATGGGACAGATGAGTTAATGCTGGTGACCGAGGAGAGAGAGGACGGAGCCATGCTGTGGATGCACTTATAAATTAATGGAACGACACATTCACACTAAAATGCATTTTTATACTCAGTCTATCTTATTTTATTCGGTAAATATATTAATTTAGACGATCATCATATTACAAAAGTATCTATAATTGAATCGAACATTTTAGCATTACTATAATACAATACGTCATATCGCCGATTGATTTTGCAGATACAACGTACACATTTGACCACCACATAAAAAACCATATAAAAGGCTATTAGATACAGGGATCCGAGTTTATGTGCACGTACATTTTGTGTATCAATCCAGTAATTCTGTTGTTTCATTAATAGATTACCGGCGTATTGATTCAGAAATGTTCATAATTTCATTTGCTATAACAATGAGTTTAGACAAAAAAATATTGTTACTGATGGATACGTATGCGTATTTCTATCATGCACCCCAAAGCCGAGAATCTGTGGAAGAAGCGACTCACAGACCTAGCTTACTACCACAACTTTACGTGCCACTCCTCAATTCGTGGAAGTTAACACTGTGGTACCTCTGAAGTTTCGCGTGTATCGGATAATTTCTCTAGATGGTCTCACGCACCCCCCTTGTGATTGCCCCCGTTTGATACTTGTTAGCTGTCGATAACGATAGTTGCGGAATTGTCCAATCATCGATGTAATGGTGGCCGCAGGCAACGCCGTTGAACGCCATGGCTCGCGAGATACAAGAGGCCGTGTTGTCATCAACGTCGTGCTACGTAATTCTTTTGGGATAACTACGACAAGAATAGGCATATGGCTTATCGATCGAGAACGTTTATGTGGTCGAAATAGCTTGGTTATTTGGTTAAAAACAGGCTGATTACAAATGTAATCGTCGTGCAGGCCATCATGACGCTCTACAAACTAACGCATGTATACTGGGGTTAACACGACAAATGCAGTGCCATGCGTGTGTTATTACGGGAAAAATACCGTACTGACAATGACCGAATGTTGGCCGACAGTTAACCTTCGTCTATTCATGCCACTGGTAACAATCACTCACGGGGATCCTACGTGAGTCGCACACTTACCTAAATCCGTGAACGTTGATGATGATGCGCAAACAGATTTTTTCAATTTTCAATTTATTCGATTCTCCTTTTCGGGTATACGAACATATTTTATATACATAACAACACCGGAATATAAGAAATCAAACAACCTGACACAGCATAATACTATGGTAACGGGCAGATCCGATAACTCTGTCGTATCTTTCAAAATGGTAAACGGCGTTTACACGCTGCCTATACATTATCACGCGTCCAATAACAATCAATCTGTTACCTGCAGACATGAATATAAGCACAGAGGATAGTTACTGGAATACATGAAGGTCTATATCGCAGGGTTGTTGGGTAGTCACATTATTTTAAAGAGTATAGTCTACTGTCTATTGTCGAAATGGTGCATTACAGCGCGACAAAATTGAGACAACTTGTCCAGATTGATACATCTACAATTAAATAACGCAAAAATTTCATAGTATTATGACGGGTATAATAATAAGGTTTAATTAGTTCTTGACCAGCATCGATAAAGTATGGACATGACATAATGTAATGATATACGTCGCCAATGTCGGTAGATTGACAGAGTGGGAAGATTCTCTCAGATCAAATGATAGCGAGATAGCGGAAAGATAAGCGCCCTAGAGACGTCACAGAGGGCATCTAAAACACGGTAACTACATGGGGAAAAACCCTGCGGTAGTCACGCAGCTGATCTAGCCCTGAAAACAACATTGCA
>WURV02158780.1:0-16005 GCA_011762755.2 Epimenia babai | reverse complement strand
TATGTGTATGTTTAATTGGAAAACAGTAAATGCCATTAAATATCAACCTTATTGTCACATATATAATTATCATTATCATTAGTATTTTTCACATTTTATATATGACTATTATATAGTTATCCTTTGTAATATTCTTCATGAAATAAGTTTCATTATATTTAATATTTAATATAATTCTTTTTCATGCTTTTATTTTGTTAGTTGTTCTGTCGTTAGCAGTGTGCAAGAATTAACACTTTAGCTTATAATTTAACAAGTAACATAAATTTAGATACCAAGTCGCATTATCAACGGAACAATTGGAATGTATCAAGAACCTAAACTAAGCGATAGCTAAACTGTACTATGCAGTTGACGTGAAATATATTTTTCAGTACCTTTACAATTATTGGTGATTTTTAGTTGATTAGATAGGCAAAATTTTGTGAGTTTGGGGTATTCCCGAAACTTTCAGAATTATGACATTTTTAATTAACCTCAGGAAGCTACGTTGTTCGCAAGTTTAGATCTTTCTCGAACTCTGCGCATTTATTCTTGGAAACTGCGTAAACACTTCTGTATACGAGACAAACGATTAATGACAATAGAGGGACGGCTGAGATGTAAACTATTACAGTAATCGAGTTTTGACGTAACCAACTAATGGACCACACTAGCAGCAACAGATTGTGTGATATATGGGCGAATGCAACGTATATATCGAAGATAGAGGTAACAAACCCTACACACATTACTAAGGTGTATCTCAAAAGCTAAATTATGATCAAACGTCACACGTAGATTACGTGCTTGTGATGACAGAGCGATCACACTATTACCAATAGTCACGAGGTTGACTGGACTGTCTTCTCAATACCTTTATGTTGTATTATCGAGACTTGTGCCTTGTTCTCGTTTAGCTTGAGCATGTTGGAATCTATCCATATCTTGATTTTATTTAAACAAGTACTTATTGTATTTAGAGTGACTGTCAAATTATCCTTGTCACATGTGTATTTGGCAGTCATCAGTATACAGATAATTCAGATGGTGACATTTGACATCTCCTATATAAGCTAAAGAGTAGGGGCCTAGAATCGATCCTTGGGGAACCCCACAACGAAGCATGACTTGTGATGACACAACATTGTCCACAGCGACAACCTGTGAAAGATTAGGTAAATATGATGTCAGCCACATAAATACATTTCCAGAAATACCATTTCGAACTTTAAGATGCCTCAGTAGTAGTTGATGGTCAACAGTATTGAAAGCCCCAGACAAATCCATCAACATCAGTCAAACGGATGACTTGCTTACATCAATGTCACTGATGATGTCATGCACACGGAGTAAAGCGGACTAAGTAAGTGGCATGAGTTCAGATCATACAATTGATTTCGATTCAAATACTTAATCAACTGGTCAAAAACAGCCTGCTCGGTGGGTCTAGATATTCGCAAAAGAATTGAGACTGGCCGATGGGTAGTGAGACTCTCAGTGTTCACTGACGACTTAAGAATGGGCCGGACGACGAGGAAATTCACTACTGGACAATGAGACATTAATTAAACGACCAATAAATGGAACTGTGGCCTTAGAGCACTGACGCAAAATATTTTTGGGAATCAGGTCACGAGGTCCAGACTTGCCGGATTTAATATGACACAATACTTCATCGTCTGTAATGTTACGAAAAGACATATATAGACATAAATAGTATTATGTGGTAAGTCTGTTAAGTATTTCTTTCGAAGTGTCAAACTTTTCCGAAAAATGACCAATTCTAGTGTTAGGGAGCAATTTCTGGTACTCATGTCTCATTGCTATATACACAGACCAGGATGTTTTAGACACCAGTTTAATTCGGCACGGCGACATTTCCTGCGACTGTATTTTACTTCAGAATTGAACCAATGTGCATTAGGACGATCTTTAATTATACACGTTGTGATCGGATGTATATTAATATTTGCAGAAAGAGTGTCATGGTAACATTTGACCAAGAGGTCGACATTGTTATATCCATTGTGATTTTTATAAGGATCAAACCTCTCAATGTCCGCAGAAAACTCAGGAATATCAATGGTAGAATATTTTTGATAGTTACGGAGGTTGAAAATCAAGGAGGTTGATTCTCAAGCTTGATGAGAGAGGAGGAGACTGATCAACGGGAACGACAATGTTATACTGCCCCGTAGATGGACGTGTGTACACCCGTCGTGGGTTCCGCGGGCGCACGATAGTTCGGATTTGTCGTTGTTGAAAACAGCCACCTCGAGATCGCCGATATGGCATGCATGGATATCCCCAGTGACACATGATATATACGTATAGAGAAATATAACCAGATCGCGTAATATATCGAAATATTGTTGGTTTCACTCTCTTGACCTCCCCAAATAATAAAGAATTGTCATACACGGGATAAGGTCAAACTACACAACAATAGAATGTAGATTTCAACAATACGAAGAATACCGTGTCTCGGAACAATATAGTATAAAAATATCCCAACAATGCGAGAGACAAGAATAAGCCTGAGAACTGAGCTTATATAATTAGTGAACACATGTAACATATAAATGTAAAACTCAAATTTTTAATTAAAAACATAAATTACATTAAAAATACAGAATTAAAATCCTTTAAAAATACTATGACACATGCACTGTCGCTAAAGTGACACAATGACACTAAATTCACGAACCAAAACGAATAAAAAACAAATAAAATTGTGATAAAACTAGTCTAAAAGTTAATGTGTTGGCAGCTGTACAGCGCGTATACAGGTAATGTGTAACGACAATTGTGAAAAGTCACTTCTAATTTACATAGTGGATTTGGTGGATGGACTCACACATTCAGGTGTTACCATTATAGTATATCGTGTTCTAGGGTGCCGGTGGACACTAAGCTGTACCTCATACGTGAAGACATTGACCAACAGATCGGACCCGATAACATCCCGCGCGACTATGTTTTTCTCAAGTGTGTTGGTCGAAGTCTCACCAGGGTACGACCGATACGATAGAGTCAGTTGTGGCTAATGTTGGTATGAAAACATCCTCAGTCAGTGCAGTGTATAGTGTATATCTATAGTGAATCTCATGCAATAATCACTGTTTGGAGTCAGTTGAACAGTGGAAATCATTATGTCGGAGGTTGTGTGTTATTTGTAACACCCATCTTAATATTAATGGTAGGTATCCATAGTGTTTCACAGTAACGGAAGAGAAATAAACAAAAACCATCTCGCCTATATTATTGGCAGCTATTCAGCACATATACAACACCTTCGACACATGCCTACGTATGCTCTAAAATCGATTCAGTGCACCGATGTGTTTGATTAGCATATTTTTCTAATGGAACGCCTCTCCCTAAACATTTTTCAGCCGACCACCTAATCATGCTCGACCAACAGGATAATTGCCCCACAAAATCAATGTAAACACTTTGTTGATGGACTAAATCCAACCCTATGACCATTTATAGAAAGACAATTGATGAATTATCTATAGCGTGTATGGTATAGCCATAGAGAAGCGTTTATGTTTCCAACAATAAAATAACAATGTAAATGATGTAACAATCTTACGCCGATATTTATCTGCGAGTGACCAACTTAAAAAACGGTGTAAAATACCTAAATGCACAGGAATAACCTCGTCCCTGTAGCTCAGTTGGTAGAGCACCAGACCGGTTATCTGGGGGTCGTGGGTTCCAGTCCCATCATGGGTATAGGTTTTTTCCTGTGCATTACTCTCCAGCTATTTATAGAACCACATTGGCTATCTTAACTACCTGACCAACTTTAGACACAAATTATGAACTGATTTCCTTTAATTTTTGTCTAAGGTTTCCAATGTGCTAATGAAGAAACCATCGCATTTTTGTTTACATTTGGATCCAGGAATTTTTTTAGGTTAACGGGATTTCAAATGTATTTTTTTAAATCTGCATTAGTTGAACCGTTTTTTCTTACTCTATAAGACCAATGCAATTACTCATATGTACTATACACATTAAGACCTTTAAGAATTGTTGCTATCGACTCTTAGCTACCCCTCTGTATATCTACTCTCTCTGAAATCTTTCTAGTTGATTTTGAAGTTGTGAAACTCCCTGACTGTATATTACACCTTTGTATTATACAAGTGAATTTAAATGTCACAAAAAAGTTATTCATCAAGCAAGAGATAATGTGGCTGCACTTTAATTGTTGGATGGGGTACATCTTTTATTTATATTATAGATAACTGGTTTACTTGCGAGCCGATGTGTTAGCCATGTTGGGAAACATATATAAACAATCAAAATATAACACAAATACAAAGGTAACACATTTTTGACTTACTGATGTAAAACACCTGAAGTATACTTCATCAGGTGCATCATTGAGTTAGTCAACAAATGTTAGGGTAATATTTATTTATTGTATTCACGATACGGCTAACATGGCAACCCACATAAAAAAATATAACACATTTGTGAAAAATTAAGATCAAAATAACAAACACAGACTTAGATATTTCATAGTACCCGACTAAGTGTATGTTACATAAGTTCTTCATTCTTTATATTTCATATTCCGTCTAATGATAAGCCAATGGAACTATATCCAGCCCAGCGTTATTATCCGCCCATATCGCCCACATAGCCACACCTCACGTCCCGCTTCACACCTCTGTGTATTGCCTGTTAATTACGTGACAGTTGGCAACGAGCCCGGATTCATGGCAGGTGTCTATGGATTTTTATGTTACCATAAAATATCTCTCCGTATATGTCGCAGTCAAACTGTGTATGCATGCATGTCGCAACATGTAATCTGTCTCTGGTATGGCCACATTCTGCGGTTATAAATCCTCCAATGAATGCCAGACATAATTCAAGGACCTAATATACATGTTTTTCTGTTAAGTAGATCCGACTCGTATTGTATCTACCGTTACATGACATTCTTTCACACTACACTATTTTTTTCTCATGCTATAGAAACGACATGTACATCTCTCAAGAAATCTTTCTAATACTGCCTACACACTATCACGTTTCTCGGGCACAAAATATGTAACTAGTTGAAAAGTCCTTATTATTTGTGCAGGAAGGTTTCGACAATTTTTTGCAATAAGTATCACATGGTGCGGGGACATATAGAATAAATGATAGACAGCTAGAAAAGTATTGGCCTTCCACTCCCAAAACTTTGGCCAATGAAAGGCTGGAGATAATATTTTATAATCCTTCTCTGCTAAAGCTTTCAACATGCAAGTACTTGGGTCACGCATGTATAATCTTTTATACACACAATATTACTGGTAAAATTGGGCCAATGTTAGGAGGAAACGTTAAAGCGACTTTCTTTGATCAAACTTTTGCATTCAACAAATCTGATAGTGGAGAGACAGCGTTAGATACAGTAATAGAAATCTAACAACCAATCACTTAAGATGAAATGTTCCTTCAGAACAAAATGACTCTCTCCACGTTTAAACTCACTCAACAATACCCTAGTTAGTTAGAAATAAGCTGACTGGCTTAGGAATTGTTGGGTTCTCTGCACTTGACCCTTTACCAACTAGCCTAGTTTAACACACGGGTAACACCATAATTAATTTTTCTTCCCTATCACATTTTCCGTAATGATCCATAAAAACTAATATATTCATAAAAATTTAGAATTGACTGTGGACTTCAGGGAAAAGACTGAATATCCAATATCTTTGTCATGGTTAGTTAACGTAGGTAGTGTAGTTAGTGTGAGAGCATTTGACTTAGAACTCAGAGGAGCATGGTTTCAATTCCCGCTCTAGCCAGTGGTGTTTTTCAGGGGAGAAGTGCCTTAAGCCCCATCTGCCCATGGGAGTCCGGGTAACCCTTGCAGTATAGTTCTTCCTTCTGACATGTGCTTCAGATGCTCTATAAGATGGTCTCTATGTCGCTTACCTCCCCGCTATGTCGTCATCCCATTGTAAATAGCCATTAAGTGTTATAGACTTAGTCGACTATACAGCAAATGTAGCCCCTGTCTGTAGGCATTTCGAACCAGTGGCATAAATGGGAGAGGCTCAATTGTCTGCCCAAACCCGTTGGGTTTTTCATTGTAGGTATTTTTCCACTCCACCATGTAAGTGAAGACAATCAAGTTCTTGTGTTAGCCATGTAGGCTAGCATTGTAAACGGCTGTAAATGCTCTACGAAACAATAACCTTGTTAATTAGAATAACTGACTGACCATTTAAGCCTGTTCTTAAATAACTGACTGACTCTGGTTAAAATTACTTGAATCATTATTGAGCATTTATAATACTTCGATACAAACCATCTCCACAAATAATAATATAGCTACTCTTAGCACACACTAAGATGATCAAACTGAAGTGTAATTGTTCTTGAGCGTAGAGTTGTTACGACGGTCTTGACCAGTGGCTATTTGATAGTGTATATATCTCTAACGCCCGTTACGTTATTATTGACTATACTGCGTGACTTGACAGCCGCACTTATTTCAGACTTCATTACTTTAATTGATCTATGGTCATTTATCAAGTTGAGCTTTCGTGCGCCATTCTTTCCACCACGATTCTGTGAATGGGACCCGTTAACTGCTATTCCCCCGTGTGTATACTATATACCTGAAGCATGAAGTCTCTCCACAACCACGCAGTTTCGGTATTGATCTCCCTATCAAATACTACTGTATTCATTTACAGTGAATAGATGTCTAGCAAGATTGAGTCTTCAATGTATGAGCAGTTAATGCGAGTCACAAATGTAGTTGAGTTTTGCGTCCTTTTGCAACGTCGTAACCGGCTGTCTTTGCGCGGTTCACAATACTTTGTAGCGGTTCACAACACTATACAGCGGTTCACAACACTTTGCAGTGGTTCACAACACTATACAGCGGTTCACAACACTATACAGCGGTTCACAACACTTTGCAGCGGTTCACAACACTTTGCAGCGGTTCACAACACTTTGCAGCGGTTCACAATACTTTGCAGCGGTTCACAACACTTTGCAGCAGTTCATAACACTTTGCAGCAGTTCACAACACTTTGCAGTGGTTCACAATACTTTGCAGCACTTCACAACACTTTGCAGCACTTCGCAATACTTTGCAGCGCTTCACAACACTTTGCAATGGTTTACAACACTTCACAGCGGTTCATAATACTTCGCAATGGTTCACCACATTTCCTTGCAAGACGAGGGTCAAAATAGAATTTCTAAAGTTGAGTTGATTGAAACAAACTGTCCCCTATGACTTCACGTTTAATTTAACCGATGCTACTGTTTATCATGATATTATCTTGGTTATAACATATCATTTTCAAGTTAGTGCAATAGCTCACATGGGAGTTCTAAATCCATCAAATCTCGTGTTTTTCCGTGGGACTGCTGATTATTTATAGTCTGATAAGAGCAATACGATGAGAATTGTCAGGGGAAATAATTCTATATACAATATAATATATTCTAGGAGATATTTTTCAAGATTAAAGACATGAATTTACCAGATCCCTAACTTCGTCCAGTTTCAGGAAATATGTGATTATGGGATCTATCCACTGAACCCAAAGAAAAATTCTATAATAAATTTGTTAAAAACTCTATCACATTAGAAAAGTTAATAAATGTTTAAGATTAATAATTTAATTAGTTAATTCCTTAAAATATCTTTAATATGTTTCCCAGGAACTAATGCATAGGAGTCCATTGCTGGCACAATGGTACGACAGATCCTCATTATCTCTAAGTACATTACTGGATATGTCATCGACATGAATGGAAATTGGAATGAGACAAATGTTGAAATGAAAAATGAAAGGAATTTTTATTGATTTATAGTGCCCTTTTAACACATGGCTATCAAAGACACTTTACAAATTTATAGTTATTTTGATTAACTAGAAACACAAGGGATACGAATGAATACCATGAATAAATCGAAAGTAAAAAAGGCATACGGTAAGATCACATATAGAGAAAATATAACTAAAATATTACAGCACAGATCGCATATTTGCAGTTGCAGACATATAAAAATGCTGTAAAACTATGTTAAATATCACACGAAAAACAAAATATAAGAAAATTACATAGTATTGCACTATAAAATTACCCAATGTCAACTTAGCAAAAACAGTAGAAAAAAAGAAAAGTTTTAAGTTTGGATTTAAAGGTATTCAGCTCTGTACATTGTCTAATGTGTGACGGAAGAGAATTGAAAAGTATAGGTGAAGCGACTACAAAGGCAATGTTCCAATAAGAGAAATTTTTCAAATGTCCTGGCACTTTCTCAATACCACAATAAAGAACAAAGCCCACTAATACATATACACAGACCCTTTTATGGTGTTATGTACTAGGTGCTATACCTTCCACTCTACTGGCTTCACTGATTAAATATAAATAATTAACAAACGTAATTATGTTCTACGAATCATATCACTTGCATTGATTACTATTCCGTGTGCTCCACTTGACTCAATTAGGAGCGAGCTGTTAAAGTTAATATTACATGGTAGTTGTTTAATGATACACGCTTTGCGCAATCAATAATGAAACATCTTACTCCCTTTTCCCTCTTAGTTTTTTCCTTTGCTCTATAGACTATATTATGACATATAATATGAAGGAATGATGAGGTAAAGAAAAATAGACACACGCCCAATATTGGACTGAACAATTGAGACTACTAAACTGTTAAAAGAAAATAATATTAATGGAGGTTGTTCTGTTCGGTTCTATACTGTGGTTCTATATCCAGCAGGAGAGAAATGCACAGAAAAACATCTGTAAAGCACTAGATCAGCACCCAACCAGTTATCTGGAGGTCACTGGTTCGAGTCCCATTAGAAGGCAAGGTTTTACTCTCTTTTTTCTCTCTTGCTAAAAACAAATAACTTCAACATAACTTTATTTGATTTGATTTTTATTAATTACATCTTCACTTTACAGGTGAAACCAAAGCAAGAATATCAACTGAAAGTCAAGAATTTCTGCCCGCCCCTGGTACGTTATAACATAGATACGTCAAAGTCACACTAACATATGTGAATGCCTATTTTCTTTCGCTATTTCCTGATATTGCAAGCAATATCAAAAAGTGTACCAGTATGTAAGAAACGATGTAACTCCTATCTAAGTCCGAAAATCTATTCTCGAATGTGGCACTAACATTTTTGTTGCCTATCCCAGGCGTACGTACCTGAGATTTACCTGCTCGAGATAACAGAGGATCTGCGAGCAATTTTTGGTGTAATGAGCGATGCTTCCTCGATGCATTCGATGCCGATAAACTCAGTGCTACCCGATGACAGTCCGCGTAACCCCGCAATACGCTCGCGCTTTCCTCCCCTTAACAACAGCTACGACCACTACCCGTTCGACGACTATGATCCAGATGACACGAGAGACGGGAAGCTGGGCAGACGACAAGACCCTCACACAGGTGGATAGAAAATAGAAAAACAATCACATAATAGGCAGGAGCTTTCTTATTTATTTATTTATTTTATGACTGATAAGTCACTTCAATTGAAATTTTATACTTATTTATTTGCTATGTTAGTTCAGGTTACCTATCTCCTAAACTGTGAACTCTCTTCCATTGGATCTTCATCCTCTCGAGTCATTAACCACCTTTAAGAAACAGCTGAAAACCTATCTTTTTTCCCTTGCCTATCATTAGTCGCTGCCTCAAACTTTTTTCAGTGTCTTGTTACTCTCTCTTTTTGTTTCTGTAACACGTACGCTTATTTATGTCTTTCTTTTTCTTTTTCATTTATCTGTCTGTACTTCATCTCACGGTCTTTACAGTATACTTTGCTTATTCTTTAATTGATCTTTATCACTGTCCTCAGTGTAGTTACTGTACTGTAACTTGTTATAATAATGCTGTACCTTACACCACCACTGAGCACTACGCTGATAGTGGATGATGGCGGTATAAAAGTGACAATATATTATTATTATTATTATTAAGTCCACCTGTGGTGTGTAAACATTAAATTTAGTCTGTTGGTTAATAATTTCAACTAATAAAATATACCTGATTTTGTAATCATTTTTGAACATTTTAACACATTACGAAGTGATAATCAATCTTGATGCAACATGGTACGTTATATTTAAACGTGTTTTATTTTATATTCAAAATGTGTTTTTTTATATAACATGTTTTTTGTATTACTACGATATTTTTCTCTTTTTTTACTGTTTCTGTGTCGGTTTTCTCTAACATCTCAAGCTTTAACAGGCATTTTTCTCTATTTTTCTCTGAGAATTGTGGTCGCGATTGACAGGTAATATTCCATCTAATCTCTAAACATGTCATTATCTGAAACAGTGAAACAATCACATTTGTATCGTACTTCACCAGCATTAGCTAAAATCTATAATATTGAAACTAACTTAAGTAAGGATCAAGACACAATTTTTCCATACAGTTGCAATCCACTACGTGTAATAACTGTATGAAAGTTTATATTAAAACTTACCCAAGATAGTCCATAAGGTGTTGCCTTTACTTTTAGTATTATACAATATGGCTAACACTGAAACCACTGTAACTATTTAAAATTAATAACTAAGAATCACTCCACTATTTGATATCAAAAATTTCATGTTATCTACATAAAAACATTTTTATGCACAGCTGCTTGTGCTAATGACAAATTAAAATATGAAATAACATTACATATACATTCATCAACTCATAAGGAAGTTGGAATAACTGACATCACTTCTAATTATATGACTCTCTATCGATTTATTTTATGTGTTTCTTCATATTTGACAAAAATTACCAAAAGATTCGCTATTTTCAAAAATATTGATAAAAACATGACCTTTTATTTTTTATGATGCGAAAAATATATTAAAGTGGAATTTCAAAATACTATGCATGACTTTTTGATGTATTGATAAAAATTGCAGCTAATTGCATATTATCGGGTGTTTTTTGTTCTTTTTGCATAACCAACTTAATCTGACATCTTAACCTTATCATTATCTATAGATTTTAACGTCCTGTATTGTACCTATAACTCCATTCCATGTGACAGTGACCTTAGCGAACATCACCCTCTTGCTTAAACTGCTGATCCTTCTCATAACTCCCAGACAGACACATCTCTTTATTTACTTTACACTCTTTTGACATTAACAAAACTCTATCTCTTCTAATTCTTCTCACTATGTAGATATAGCGCAGCTTAACCATATAAACGTAATTATCTCCTCTTTCTTAATAACATAATTATCTCCTCTTTCTGTTGCTTTTGGTTCAAATGTTTGTAGAATTTCGTTACAATTTTTCTCGCAGATCGCCTTGTAGAAGAGACCTCTCGTAGAAAAAGACTAAAAAATAACAGATACAACTATGATGTAGTGAAAAGTAGGGACACCCTACCTCAAATGCATAATAATAATAATGCTAAATCAAATGCTAAACACACCGTTCGATGTATGGATGGACACTGGACAAAACCTACGTCAGTTTCACCTGATGACCATGGTCAGTCTGGATTGATGTCTGCTGATTATAACAATATCCAAACGCAGCAAAATACGTTTACTGAGGGCTATGCCAATAAATCAATTCATCAGCCATCACGTAAAAATGTCTCATCAAAATATTCACCAGACATTCACAATGATTACTCTTCAGAATCCGTTACAAAAATGAATGCACCACTCGAATCTCAAACGTCTAATTCTACGAGCCATTCATACCAGTCGGGAAATGATGCAGATCGATACAATGGTGATAAAGAGCAGTCCGATTTCGTTTCTCATTCTGTAGATCATGTCTCTTTAAGTAAACCTCCTACACCTATCCCTCCTAATTCTCCTCTTGTAGAATCTTCAGGTAGACTCTACAAGTCTTTAGTGTCACCCGAGCCTACTTTAGAGTCTAAATCACGACGCGTGGTTACACAGAATCCGCATGCACCTTCACGTTTGCAAGCACATGTTTCACCAGAATCGCATGATTCGACACTACTGCACACTGCACCGTTTCAAGACACAGCACGAAAACAGTACGGCGACGGTGAACGCCACGCCTTTTCATCCGCACTCGATAAAAATGCAGGTGACATGAGACACAGCGACAGAGGAGACCCTAATTTTGCTGGCCAGACTGACGCGATAGTTCCGGAGCTAAACACGACCGTTCAATCCGTAGATCCTCAAAGTCTTCATAACAACGGTGACACGGACCAACCGTCTCAAGATACATCTGTGGACAAAGTCGATGATGACACAGGACACAACGCTACTGCCGACACGGATCCTAATTTTTACACATCACTGCCAAATAGTGATGTCCTCGACAGGTTTATCCATGTTTTTCTTTAAAAAATCAATTCTAACAATCTTAGTTTTCACATAAGTCTTACTCATTGTCACTGATTATAGCTCTGTAATACCTTTTTAACGATATATGAATAAGCTAACAATGAGAAACACATTTTATATGTATAAGGAACTCTCGAAGCCGTAGCTTGTTGACCCCACTTGTTACTCAGGAATAGATTCTTCACACACATTTGATCAGGTTCCTCGGCGACCTTTCCATCATACTCAATTTGGTTATTTTCCCAATTCTTCAACTCATTCTTGAATGATATAGAACATCATTCAATTATTGCAATAAATTGCTGACCTTTATCAATAAGTAATAATCAGGTGGGCGTAAACATTTCCCAAATGTTTGGGTGGACTATAATAAGCATTAGCCCGTCAATTTTCCCAATGGATGTTATGTTCATTTAGTACGCTGTCTCATTTTAATGTAACAGTTTAAACGTAGCATGAAGACTTACCAGCACTGAGTTAAACCAACCCTTCGTGTTATTTACAGACGGAAAAGTGAATCTCAAGACAAAGATGGTCCTTCTGATGCAGATAACAATGGATATCTTAATGAAAATAATGACCTTAAGGAAGATAAGGGACAGTATGAGAGCGAGCGTCTGAGTGGTTTACATGAGAATCAGAATGATAACCAAGACCATGAAAGTCACCACGGCAACCGAGATAATGCAGATAACCATCATCCCGATGATGTTCAGGACAGCAATGGTCGGCACAAAGAGGAGATGGGCGATAATCATCTCAGTGGTAATGTTCGTCAGGTTGAAGATGACTCCAATGATTTGTATGCACAAACAGCAAAAGAACAATCGCGACATTCCATCTCAGATGAGGTAAGTTCCCTATGAACAGTAATTCATCCCAGCGTCTGGGGATGGAGGCTCAGTGTTTAGATCATTGCACTGGGAATGTAGAAGGGCCTGGATTAACGCCTGCTCCAGCCAGTTTCTAAATTATAGAATTTTCCTGTGAGAAGTACCTCCTGACACCCGTCTGCCCGTGGGTGTCTGGTTAGTCAACGTAGTGTGATGTGAGAGCATTTTCCCTCTGATGTCGCTGTGTTTCGAATGCACACCAGATAGTCTCGTTGGTCCTCAGTTTTGATGTAGCATCCTTTAAATTTTTTTTATGATTTTCACCTATCACAGATTTAGTAGTATGACATATGTAGGCTGCAGGCCAGCATTTGAAGTCACTGGACCAAGTAGATGAAAGGTAATAGTCTGTCCGGACTAAGTCGTTTTCAATGCGGTGGGTCTTCCACCATAATGGATATCGCTAATCCATTTGTTGTGCTACCTACATAAGGTAACTCTGTATAAGTCCATTTTGTGATAGATGCTGGTCTGCAGTTTTATAATACAGGACTACTAAATGTATTCTTAATCACCAGGATTCTGACCGACTCACCCCTATTCCGTATGATCAAAGAAAGCTCACGGAGGAAGATAAAAGAAGAATCTTGGCAGAGAGTGAGTCATACATATATTTAATGAGTCCATAATATTTAGCCTGCTTAAAATATCTTATACAATACAAGTAAAAAATACATTTTGGTATACCATCATTTCAGTAGCATGAAAAAACATTTTTTTATATTTCCATGATAATGAAAATTTATACTCTTCCACTTGAGCATTCAGGGGGGAGTTATTTATCATTTTAAACTTTAACTGCTTGTTTTCATTCAAATACTTTCTTGGCAAAATATGCACTTTATAATTAAAAACCTTTAAAAGTTTGCTTATATTAATTATATTATATAATGCGAGGTTAAAACTGCCAAATGATTGTTCTGCCTCTCATTTTATTTCGATTATTGTTATATTTTCTTGTACAATGTCCCTTTACCACAAACTTGATTACGAACTGATAGATAATATCCCATATACCATATGAGATATAAAAAATATCTGTCAATAATAGGTAACATAAGGAAAAATATTTGGAATGCCATTATTATAAGCGCACCCGTCACAACAAATTTACATCATTATTATTATTTTTATTACAATAAATTTTAGTCCTATTTTTATTGTTCACTCTTATAAATGCAGACGGTGTCTTGAAATTAAATGAAATGAAATTTTATTGATTTATAGTTCCCTTTTAACACATGGCTATCAAAGACAATTAACAAATTTATGGTTACTATGAGTAACTAGAAATACAAGGAATACGGTTCAAAATCGAACTGGGTATACTACGAATGAGTCTTAATAGGTCCATGGCAACAGTTTGAAACAGTTTCAACGGGGGTTTTATTGACGACAATAACTACGTTTAAATGGATGACCAGCCATACACACACATATGCGCTTGCACAAATGGCTTTTTTGGCTTTGTTGTTAGATATAGGCTTATTATCCAGGTAATCATTCTGTAGGTATCTCTCAGCCCTTTAAAAATCTAGCCTATGTGCTTAACACAACAGACGAATTAGGTTTACTTATTTGTGGTCAGTGAAACACTGTAATGAAAGACCCATTGAGTCTGGGCAGACAGTTGACACTATGCCGAACAATCATAAATACATTTGTTACTATATAAGTGTGACAAAATGGAACCAGCAATACCGACAGAGTGTACAGTAGACTCCCCTTCTCCTGCCATTAGGTCTAGTCGAATTCATTGTAAGCGGGGTGGCAGAAGAGCAGGGTATGGCGAATCATGACATGAATAAGTAAGGAGATATAATAATATTGTCACAAGGGTTGGCAAGAAAAAGAGCGGCAGTTATTCAGGGGTCTACGGTAGGTGGAAATTTTTAATCTTTTGACCAAAGTAGTGTCCATTCTGTGGGTTAACGTTAACATTTCACAATTCCATTCTGTGCAGAAGAAGAACTGAATACGGAGCTAAACCTAGCGAGAGAAGAGCGTCGAAAGGCAGAGAAAAAGAGAGAAGATACTGTGAAGAGAGCGAAGATTATGCAGACAAAGACACAAAACAGGCGCAACCATAGTAAGTGTTGTACAAAAATGGAGTTTAGATCGTTTATATTGTTGCGCTTCTATAATGTTTATCTATTCAGCAGTCTAACCAGAATCCTGAGTGACTCTCAATGTTCACTATTACTACTAACATATGTCAAACAAGTTGCCCTTCCTAGTACAGAATGTGAAACGCGAAAGCATTCTAAACTGACGCAGAAAAAAACTCACTAAAAGAGAAACGTAGCTGTTTTGCTTGTTTGTGTATTATGCAGGCAATATTTAATGTGACATATTACATTCCTATGTTTACTGCTTTCTGTTTATAATGTAACATGTTACATTGTTATACTAATTACTGCTTCCTGTTTACGATGTAACATCCTACATTTATATACCATTTACTTATTTCTGTTTACAATGTAACATGTTACATTTTTATATTGTTCACTGTTTTTGGTTTATGATGTAACATGTTACATTTATAAACCATTTACTTATTTTAGTTTATTATGTAACATGTTACATTTTTATATTGTTAACTGCATTTGGTTTATGATGTAACATGTTCATATATATACTGAGTTTAAAGTCGCATCTGTTACTGGGGTTCATATAACAGTTTATATCGAGTCCTTTGGAGAGCAGATCCGCACACCGTAGAACCCCCCCCCCCTCACAATGTTACTCTCCCAGTGTA